>JAXIVD010007510.1:12500-15000 GCA_036785275.1 Cancer borealis
TATGAACATAAATGGCATACTCTTTGATTCTCCTTTCCGGGTTTTTCATAGCATCCACTAACAAGTTTTCTTTTCTTGGTGACTTGCCTGGCTTCAAATCCTTAAGGGGAGACTACTAGTGTAAAGACAACAAAGAGAACACTTCTCATGGGTAGAAAATTGCTAGCTGTGTAAACAAGGTGAAGTGACGAATAATGCAAACGAAGTGATCAAGGTATCGAAACAATTGTATAGAAAAGTGTAGGGTAGCACCGATACGCAAAACGTAGAAGCAATGAACACTGGCGTTGAATTACGTCTCTCGAGTGGTTGTTGATTCATGTTACAACACCTTTGTGCCGCGTGTCACCAGAAGCATCGCAGCAAGAAGAGTGGAAAATTATGTCCCGTCAGAAAACAAACTATTTTCAGTTTTGCGTGGAAGATGTTTCACTCTGAACATATGTGATGAGCATTCTCTGTCGCCCGCCCACGGAAGGTTGTTTTGTGACCTCCGCTGATATGAGTCTTATTCTTGTTTACGTGGAAATCGATTGTTATGACACGTATACTTGGTTTTGGATAATAAGATTCTTGCTTCCATGAGGAGTAAACAAGGTTACGCTACGAATACTACTCACGTCTAGAGGATCAGTTTGCCAAGAAGCACAACATACTCTGTGACACATCATTAATTCAGGATCTAAGGCTTGTTGTCGGTTACGATATCGTACTATTGGTGTTTATGACTGAATTTCGTGCGGAATAATAAATAAAGCTTGCAGTTGTAGCATTATTTCGTATAATACAAATGCTAGTCATGAATAGAGGATGTTAGCTTGGAAAACGCACTTACAATAAAAACAAAAACATCCTTCGCGCGGTCAAGGGAGAATACAGACTGTGTCAGTGTACCAAGGTCACACTCCCGGCTGTTAATGGAAACCTGATCCCGCCAGTCATCCATAAGGGCCATCTGGATTTCTGTATCCTCCTTTCACGACGATAGAACCCCCTTGGCCGCCCTCCTTACTGGGACCTCGCCGTTGCAGTTGAGTGGCGGGGAAATAAATACCTGAAAATGCTTCAGTGGGAACCAACGAATCGTGGATGTGGGACTGGAGAGAAAGATTAACCTGAACGAGGCCAATGCACCAGCACTCCCTTGCCAGCCGCGTCACCACTCTAGTGTTACTAAGGTAAAGTGGGACCACAAGGTGCAGCTGCACGTAGCTGCGGGCGCTCATCTTCCGACACATCTAATGTAGTAGACTGATATTTGGGTAACAGCTTCATATCCTTGTGTTTCTTTATTACTCAAGGTTAGATAACTATTTTGGATACAGCTTCATATACTTGTGCTTCCTCACAGTCTCCAAGTGATAATGTGTTGGGATCTTTTAGTTACAGTTTGTTGAACCTCAGCGTGAACACGATGCAGACAATATAGAAGTGAGTGTTTGAGGAGTACGTGGAAGCACTGTTTAGCGGCGTATAACAATGATCTCAAAACGCAGCACCACAACTCAACTCATTTTGAAGTTACATTCAAGTTTAATGCAAATGGAAGATGACGACAGTGGAATTGATACTTGTGTATAATCATACGAAAAAAAAATCGTAACGATTAGCCTCGTGGTAGCGCTGCGGTTCTCTCGGGACTCACTGGCCTAAATCACTTGTAATATTGAATAAATCAAAAGTTGATTATTCATAAAGGTGCCTTAACCATAGGAATGTAGTAAATAGTTTGATAATTAACAATATTGACTTCTTAACATCCAGTATTCCGTCAGCACACATTGATTTTCCTGCATGTTTCCTACAATATCACAGTTTTACCAACGATAACATTGTAAATCTTCTTACACACTTCCTGACTAACAATGTTGTGGTTACTCCCTCAGTCATCGTCTATTTAAAAATGGAAAGTGAACCATTCAGTATCCATGACTTGAAGTCAATAGCTATGATAGCCTTGTTTAATTTATAGTTTGTCTAAACATGAGCAGAAATAGAAGTATATCAATATGGAGTTGATATAGTTTTTCCTAAATAATAATTTTGACCTATTGCTGAAACTTTCTTATCTTTGAAAAACAATGTAACACTTACCACAATTATATAAAAAAATATGGTTAAATATTCCGATGATATAATAGTGGAAATCCCATACAGTGTGTAACATGTAAATAAATAAATGAATATATGAATAAATAAATGACTGAATTAATTAATGAACGATTTTTTAATGAAGCTTTCATGCTGCTCCGTGATACGGCATAGATAATTTTTGGCCTTTCATAACACTTATATAAACACGTGCGCGCGCGCGCGCACACAAACACACACACACACACACACACACACACACACACACACACACACACACACACACACACACACACACACACACACACACACACACACACACACACACACACACACACACACACACACACACACACACACACACACACACACACACACACATCACAATTCACAGCAGCAGATACAGAGA
>JAXIVD010007511.1:0-19865 GCA_036785275.1 Cancer borealis
GAGGAGAGAGAGAGAGAGAATGAGAGAGAGAGAGAGAGAGAGAGAGAGAGAAGAGAGAGAGAGAGAGAGAGAGAGAGCAGAATATAAGAATAAGGTTCTCGGCCACAGGAAATGTCAAGATATCTTCCCATCGTGTATGTCTCTTGTCTGACTCTGTGACTGTGTGGTGTCTCTTTCTGATGCTTGTTTATCTATCTCTGTGTCTTTATGTGTCTTTGTTTTGCTTTATATCTTATTTATGAGTCTGTCTGTTCTATCTTTATAACTTTCTATTGCTTTTCTTTTCTTTGTGTCATTACCTGTATCAATTTTTTTCTTCTTCTCTCCCGCTCTCTCTCTCTCTCTCTCTCTCTCTCTCTCTCTCTCTCTCTCTCTCTCTCTCTCTCTCTCTCTCTCTCTCTCTCTCTCTCTCTCTCTCTCTCTCTCTCTCTCTCTCTCTCTCTCTCTCTCTCTCTCTCTCTCTCTCTCTCTCTCGCAAACTGTATATCCTCATTGCTTCTCCTTCACCTTCTTCACCCCCTTCAGTACATCTTCCTCGGCCGCTATCATCCTTTCCTTCCAGTCTCTTGTACAAAAATTCACGAGATATTTATTGCATCGTAAATCTGGCTCAGGAATATTAAGTAGCGTATTGTTTATGCTCCAAGAAGGACAGCCAGCACGCCGTGTGACCCAGGGTGACAGGAGGAGGAGCTTAAGATACAGGAAGAACAACATGGAAGGAAGAGGAAAATTAAAAGGAAGATTAAACAGTAACAGGAGGAGGAGGAGGAAGAGAAGGGAACAGGAGGAGCAACGGAGACTTAAAGGGAAAGGAAAGTGAGAAGGAAGACGAAGAGGATGAGGAATTGAAGAAGAAGAACGATGGAAAGGAAGAAGTGGAGGTACAGGAAGGAGGAAGATGATAGAAAACAAGTTAAATCCGATGTAGAAATAATCTGTTCCTGAAGAATGAAAGGAAAATGAAAAACAAATAAAAATAATATATCTTAAGAAGGGACGAATTCCAGATAATTGGATGGAAATAAAGTAAAGATGGAAGAGGTGGATTAGGAAGAAAAAAAATAGATCAAATATGAACGTAGAAAAGTCAGAGAAACTCACTTAATTAGGGAATTGTTGGTCGATACGGAAGAAGACGATATTACAGAAGTTTGTCAGAGGAGGAGGAGGAGGAGGAGGAGGAGAAGGAGAAGGAAGAGGAGAAAGAAGAAAGAAGACGAGAGAAGGAAGTAATTGAGAAGAGAAAGATGAGGAGACCCAGAAATAGGAGTGGGATGAAAAGGAAGAAGAAAACGAGGAGGAAAGAAGGTAAAAAAAACCAGAAGGAACGAGTTTATCCCACAAGTTCCTCAATTACGTCGTCAGATGAAGATCTAACTCTCACCTGGATGACGGCGGAAATCACTTACCTTATATTATCTCTCTCTCTCTCTCTCTCTCTCTCTCTCTCTCTCTCTCTCTCTCTCCTCTCTCTCTCTCTCTCTCTCTCTCTCTCTCTCTCTCTCTCTCTCTCTCTCTCTCTCTCTCAGAAAAAAATCCACGTAATTCACATTGGTTGCGTTATTCCTTTCCTTTCGTGCTATGAATGGGCGGATGGGCGGGTTGTTAGGGCAAGGGATGGGGAGTGGGGGGTTGAAAATGGGCGTGATTGATAGTGGGCGTAGGTTAGGGCTACCGTGTGTGGCTTGATGGTGGGTCTGTGATCATGTTCAGCCTGACTTGTGAGGTTGAAGTGGGTAGGTGTATCGTTAAGGCTGGCAAGGGGGCAAGGGAAGTGGGGGTAAGGGAAGGGGTAAGGGAAGGGTATTTAGGGCTAACAAGCGAAATTAGGCATATAATCATCCAGACAGATGTTAGGTGGTCCCTTAATTACAGGTAACACGTCGTAAAAATTTGGTAAATTGGCTGGCTACCGAAGCAAGCTGTGGCCTGGGCTTGTCTCGCGCCGTGCAGGTAAGGCTCATGAGTACCTGATGGACGGGAGGGAAAATCACCCTTAAGAGCCTTTGAAGATTGGGGTCGCAGGTGGAGTAAGGTACCGAGTAATTTTATGTTCTTGTGGAGCGTTATGGGAAGACTAAAGGCTGGGTGAAGAGGGTGTAGAAAGGTGGATGATGGGTGGATGATGGGTGGGTGACGTGCTTGCTACGCGGAGGCAAAGATTAATGGATGTTATTATTTTTTTTGTTGGTTAAGTTAAAATTTTCAGACAACTTTTTTCTTCTTCTATATTAATTAATTTAACTGAGTCTCACCCTAACATTCCCTCCCTCCTTCCTGTTTTTTTTTTTTTTTCCGGTATTTTATTCATATTTTCCTGCAATCTTTTATTTTTTTACCTTTTTTTTTTTTTTGAGGATATATATTTTTTCCCCATATTTTCCCTTTTTCCCTTCCTCTGCCTCCGGTTCCCTGACTCACCTGGGAAGCGTGACGGAGCAATGGATTGTGTTCATTAAGGCACCTACGATTAAGGCTGTAAATTGTGATCCGCGATGGCACACCTCCATAAGCCTCAGTCTCTGGTCCCCATGACACACACACTCTCTCTCTCTCTCTCTCTCTCTCTCTCTCTCTCTCTCTCTCTCTCTCTCTCTCTCTCTCTCTCTTTCTCTCTCTCTCAAAAGCTTATTTATGTACTTTGCTGCAAAAAAATCGTTGACGTATGAGATTTGGTTGAAAAAACACAAGCATCCGTCTTCTTTGTATTTATTTTCTCAATCCACGTTTATTGATATGTATTTATTCAATTGTATATCTGACTTTATGTGCAAGTGTGTGTGTGTGTGTGTGTGATGTTATGTTTTGAATTCAATTGTGTATATCAGTATCTCTCTCTCTCTCTCTCTCTCTCTCTCTCTCTCTCTCTCTCTCTCTCTCTCTCTCTCTCTCTCTCTCTCTCTCTCTCTCTCTCTCTCTCTCCTGCGCATCTCCAAGGCTCACTTTCACATACATTTTCCCTCCTTCCCTCCTTATCACACGTATCTCCTTTGCAATATCTCCTGTCACTCCTATTTTCCTTCCTTCTCTTACTCCCACAACCACTCCCTCCCACTCCCTTCCACTCCCTCTCCCCGATCCGTCTGCTGGGGACAAATAGTGTCACACAAAACTCCATTACAACTGAGAAATAAGAAGTCGATATATTCTAGGTCGGAAAAGTTGGAGTTGTAAATCCTGGTCTTGGTGCCGATAGCCTGACCTAGCCGCTTGGAGGGACGGAGGTCGTAAAGTTAGTAATATACGACTATTGCTTCTGTGCTGATGCTAGCGGGGAACCTCTCTCGGGTCGTGGTATTTTTTCTAAAGCTTTATATGTTTGCTAATGTGCTCATAATCAGAAAGTAATGTTTAGGTTAGGTTTTAAAGAACGAGGAATTGTGATATTTTGGGAGGATTTAATGATCTACTATTCAAAAATTGGGATTCTGGGTTTAGTAAAAAAGGGAAAAGGAAATGAAAATAAGGAAATATTGTTTGGTCGAGATATTGGAAAAGCTCAAACATTTGGTATAATTTTTATCACCGTAGAAAAGAGAGAATTCAAAACACATGGTGGAGGAATAAAGTAACAGGAAGCTCAGAAATTATAGCTTAGGGTTTTGTAGCACCGTAAAAAACAAAGAATCACAAACTTAGCTCAAAGTAAGACATTATAACCTTTTTTTCTCTCTCTGTTGATGTGTTGACGTGCGTAGCGGCCATTGACTGGAAGGGACTGGAAGGGCGTCGTGTTAGTGAGTAATAAGGTCAAGGAAGAAACGACTAGTACTCTCTTGGACCAAATCGACAAACTGTTACTTCTTGTAGGCTATTAACGGCCATTATGAAGGCTCACCGTTGTTTATGTTGCGGTCGCTCTGAGGTTACCGCCTTCTGTAGGTCCTCGCTAGGGCGGCACACGAGCTGCAATCTGCCGTAAGAGGCGCTGCGGTTCTGTGGGAAGGTAGTGATGTAAATGTCAATGGTAAGTCTCACCTAAAGAGCACGTGGAGGCCTTCTACCCGCTACTCATACCCAGCTAACTCACCTCAAGGAAGGAGTTGTAATTACGAACCCTGTACTGGCGAGGGTGAAACGTGTAGTCGGAAGGTAATTTTTCATACCATTTTTTTCTCCTTCCTTTTTATTATATGCGCCTCTGATATTTCTGCTCGTGTTAATTCGACTACTTGCTTGCTTGCTTTCACGTGCGCTCTGCTGGGTTTAATCTCTTACTCATTGATCCTGTGTGTTTTTTTTCTTCTCTGGTATGAAGTGTGTGTGTGTGTGTGTGTGTGTGTGTGTGTGTGTGTGTGTGTGTGTGTGTGTGTGTGTGTGTGTGTGTGTGTGTGTGTGTGTCGAAGTTTTTGCCTCGTAATACAAACCCGAAACACGTGTTATCACTTTCATCAGGTAATTTTATCCATGTAATACGCTTTGATGTTACTACCTACTTATTTTTATTGGATCGTATTGCTGGTCATCCTGATATTTATTTCCTGTAACATATATCTACACTTTATGGTAATGCACTGCCTTTATTTTTTTACTTCGTCATCGTGTCCGTAAAGTTAAATATGCAGTGAAGTGTTACCGAATCTGGCCTTTGTGTTCTGCTTCGGTTTATTTAAGGAGGAAGTTAATTCACTGCTACTGTTGGTGTCATGCCCTTTCTCTACTTTGCCGCTGACGCCGATTACCACCACCACCACCACCACCACCACCACCACCACCACCACCAGCGCTACTTCAGTTATGTCGCCTCGCACGGCTGAATCCAGACGCCGTTCGCTCCAGGAGACACAGGAAACAAAAGAATTACGATGTCGCCTTTGTTTTAGACTCTAGAGGCGCGGGAACTTAAGGAAAATCTGGAAGATGTACTGTTTTCTTCTCCTTCGTCTTCCTTCCTTCTTCCTCTCTCCTCCCCTGACATCTCACCTCCTCATACACACACACACACACACACACACACACACACACACACACACACACACACACACACACACACACACACACACACACACACACACACACACACACACACACACACACACACACACACACACACACACACACACACAGAGGAAAGACTAATGACTAGCTGCGACGTGCGCCATGAATACAAATGAAGGCGGAGAGGGCGTCGTTCCGTTGTTTACAAAAGTTGGCACGAAAAGGTTGGGCCCATGACGTCACGCTGAGCAACTCCGCAACTTTACTCCTGAAGCTTGAGATAAGATAAGCTTCCTGTTTGAGGTTATTTGTCTTAGAGGGAGAGGCAGAGGGAGACTGTACGAAATGGGCAAACTTAGCAAACACTTGAGGGAAGGTCTAGAAGCTGCGGAAAATGAGGCGATTTTAAACGTCTGGGAAAGTTTATGGTTTCTTTTCGTCTCGTGTCTCTCCCGTAAAGTGACGTCATTCTTTGAGGTGTGTGTGTGTGTGTGTGTGTGTGTGTGTGTGTGTGTGTGTGTGTGTGTGTGTGTGTGTGTGTGTGTGTGTGTGTGTGTGTGTGTGGTTTTAATGATGTCATTCATCATATTTACTAGTATTTCTATTATATTATTTTCATTCATAACTGGACTTAACGAGAAAGGATAAACAGTGCTGGAAAGTGAAGGTACACCACTGATTTTTAATGTTTTTTTATGCTTTCTCCCCAAATAAGGAAGAGGGACACTCCTTAAGGGAATTATATTTGCTTGATACAAAGAGAAAATCGTGCTAGAACTTAACAAAGGAGGCAAAGCGACGTACCCCCATACTTATAAAAGAGAAGAAAAAAACCCGAGGTAGAATAGGTAACGAAAATTAGTCAGATGAAGAAATAAGAGCTAGTAATCCTTAGCACATTAGCAAAGGCGTGTCACATTAACCAAATACTGATTACAATCCCAAACAATCATTCTCAATTACAGCAGATAAATGCGATTCCCTTTCCCGAATTACTCCTAATGACATGTGTCGTAGAAAATGGGATGCAAGGCCACCCAGAATGTAAAGTATCGCGCAACTCCAAAAAAGAAAACGAGACTTAGGTAATGGGAGACAATAACTCCTGCATTAACGAGGAATTTTTTGACTCCAGACCACACAAAGAGGAGAGGCATGGGAGGGGCGAGGTAATGGTGGTTGTGTAGGTAGTGGTGGAGGAGGTGCTGCATCGGGGGGGCGTGCGTGGGGTGATGATGACCGAGGTTATGGTTAGGGTGAGGGTGAAGGCGCTGATTGTGGTGATTGTGGTGAGCTGTGGCGTGCAATTTTAGAAGTGTGTGGTAGTGTGCTGATGTGGCGCTGGTGTGGAATTGTACTGTGTGGAAACTGAACTGTGGTTGTAGGTTTGTAGTGTAGTTATGGAAGTGTGTAACGGTGTGGTGAGGTTGTATGACAGGTGTGTGCTGCTGTGTTTGTGTTCTGCAGGTGTGTGGTGTCACGTAGAAGATAATAGTCGATTTGCAGTGAATTGTGAGTGTGTGTAGTGTTGTTTTTCATGTTATAATGCAGGGTGACGGAGACTCTGAGGATGGTTAAGTGAGGCTGGAGACTGCACTTTTAACGGTGACAGCAGGAGTAAGTTACACAGAGGTCAGTGGTGTAGTGGTGGTGGTGTGGTGAGTGGGTGGTGGTGTGGTGAGTGGGTGGTGGGTGGTGAGTGAGTGAGTGGGTTCATGGTGTCACTGTAAACTAAGACAAAACACACTAGACATAAACATGATGAATTGCAATGGTGGTGGAGGCGAGGGTGATGAAGATAGTGAAGATGATGCTGATAGTGAGATGGACGACGAGAGGAAATAATAACTCCTATAACTTTACGATTACGTGTCGGTCTTCCTCGCTGACTTGAAGCTCCGACGTGAGAAGAAAGAACTATGTCTGAAATTATCGAAATTACAACAATTATTTTGAAGAATTGTGTTCCAAAGCCGACCATCTGTCACACTAGAGAGGAGGATTAGACGGGAGGGGGCGAAGGGATGTGGGAGGAAGGGACAGGGAAGGGGGAGAGGGAGCAAGCGAAGGAGGGAGTGAAGGAGGCACGGAGGGAGTGGTTTAGCCTGAGGAATAAACTGAAGAAAGGTGGGAAGAAAAATAAATGATGGAAGATGACGCGGGGGGAGAGAGAGAGAGAGAGAGAGAGAGAGAGAGAGAGAGAGAGAGAGAGAGAGAGAGAGAGAGAGAGAGAGAGAGAGAGAGAGAGAGTGAACTTCTACGTGGCTGCGAATATTCAGAAGCAATTACGATTCACAATAATATATTTAAACACCAATCGCATCGTCCAACGCGTTTACATCCGCCTTGTCATGACCAATGATAACACACTTAACCCAAGACATTATTGCATCCACCAATACCTTCAAAACATGTATACATCCAACAGCCAATGATAACTCCCCTTATATATGTTTCAACCAATGATAACCCAACGCGCATGTAAACAACTCCACTAAAGATACCCTTAGTACATGTAATATTTCCAACCAATGATAATCAAGCTTGTTCATCTGTTGACCAATGAGAAACAAGGTACAACGGGGCATCGAGAAGGTATCAGAGTATATATATCACTACCCAAAAAGGTTCGCGAGCGGCCGTAGGGGACTCAACTCAACTCTATCTTCCCTTCATGTAATAGTTGTCACTTATCTCAAGTTACACGGAGCTACATGCCGAATACACCGAGGGGAAAGGAGAAAGGAAGGGAGAAAGAGGTAAATCAACAGGGGAGGAGTAACATTGAGCCCAGGAGAAAGGAGGGAATGAGATAAGATGAAATGAAGCGGTAATGTGAGACTGGTAATTAAGTAAGAGGTGTGGGATGAGGTGGAACAATAGAGAGTAGGAATGAGGAAACAGTACGCAAGGGAATGTTAAGTAAGGTAAAGATGAAGAAGGACTGATAGAAGGGTTAATTGCATTATTAATCATTCATCAAGGTGAAATTTTAAGTGGAAAGTCGGATGGGCGTCTTGATTTATTGAGTGTAAATATGGTTTGTTGCTCCAAGATTCAGGGTTTGTGGCTAATGGACACTGACGATAAGGCTCATTTTAGGCACTAATGTGAGGGATGAAAGTATGAGGAGAGAGAGTGTGTGTGTGTGTGTGTGTGTGGTGAGGCTGTGTTGAGCATCGTCAGATTCCATGGGTGGGTGGACGGCCCAGCCAGGTAAGGCGGTGTCCCAACCTACTAATGAGTGTTAGATACAGGTGACAAGTGCCCGAGGAAGGTACTGGATGTGTGTGTGTGTGTGTGTGTGTGTGTGTGTGTGTGTGTGTGTGTGTGTGTGTGTGTGTGTGTGTGTGTGTGTGTCCCTATAGCCAGAGGGACCGGTGATTTAGGGTGGAGAATTACAGGTGTGATTGAGGAGTAGGTGGGAGGAGGAACACCGGGTCGAGAGAGTCTCAAGGACGAAAAATGAGAGAGAGAGAGAGAGAGAGAGAGAGAGAGAGAGAGAGAGAGAGAGAGAGAGAGAGAGAGAGAGAGAGAGAGAGAGAGAGAGAGAGAGAGAATGCGCGTGCGCGTACAACCAGGTGTGGGTTGTCTTAATGATACAGTCAGGAAGCTTCCAAAAGGTAAACGCCTTCGCTAGGGGCTGGGCAGGTGTAGTCTCCTGTCCCCTAGAGGCTAAAGGCTTGGAAGAATGCATACACGCACACTCACCTACACACACACACACACACACACACACACACACACACACACACACACACACACACACACACACACGCACACGCACGCACCTCTTAAATCACCATCTGTCACAGCGGCCGCCAGCTGTGCCCTGATGGACGCGTCAACCAGCTTAGGAGAAACCTGGCGAAGATGTTTGATAAAAGCAGAGGAGAAAAAAACAAGACATTGAGTGGCAGGACTGTGGGCGGCGATCAAAATGGTTCATGATACTAATTTGTGATCTGATAAAGAGAGCGTCCAATCTACCTCTTGGATCGGTACTGATGTCCTAAGATAAGATCGCTGGCTGGGCTTATCTTTGTGCAATAAAGATCCTTCCCCAAGAGGTGCGGATTTCCAGTGCTGATTATCGAAGGTGATTATCAGTTTGCGGGTATGGCGAACTTTCAAAACCTGGACGATCGAGTAAGTCATTAAGCGTTGAGACTACGAAATGTGTTCCCAGTCCCGCTATGGAGTTGAACATACGTGTATAAGCGTTTTTTTTTATAATCTTGTTCTCATTTTTACGATTTCTCTCCGTTCCTCGATTTCCATTTTCACCCAAATTCTTTCTGATATTTGCACTTTCATTCTGTTTTAGTATCCTTTACACTTTTCTCTTTCGTATGTTTTACACAGTTTGGCTTTTCACATAAATATACCTTTTGTTTCCTTGTCTTTACATTTCACTTGATCCCTCTTAACTTACCTGTTTCTTCTTTTTTTTTCCCATCAAGTAATCTTTTCTTATTCCTTCACATTTGTTTCTCGTTGCTTAACACTGAAGGGTCGTGCAGTTTCATTGTACTTCATTTTCTTTCCATTTTGCCTCGCGTGCTGAACTTACCCAGCAAGTGTGTCTCCTCTCCTACCTTTTCTTCTCTTCTCTTGTCTTCCCCGGAGTGACACTAGAGGCTCCCAGATACACAGAGACCTTGGATATACCATAAGACTATTACACAAATCGTCTCTTCCATGAGGCCTTTTGTAGATAGAGTTTTTTGTGTATGAATTATCCTTCGTAGGAATCATTATGTGTACGAGAGAGAGAGAAAAGGGAGTGGTTTGTGCAGGAATTCCCTTTGTGTGTCTATGCGTGTCGTTTGGTATGCACAGTCTTACGTTAAAGGAGTTTTTTCTTTCGATTTTTCTTTACCTTATGTCACTGCAGTATGGATTCAGTGCAGTTATGTAAGCAGGTGGACTGAAGGGAAGACAAGTTTGCAAGGTGTGTGTCCATTATTCCTGTAAGTATGCTGTGAGGAAGTACGTGGAGAGCGGGGTCGGGGCAGGACTAAAGACGGGGTAAAATGGAGAAATAAATGGATGTAGGAGTGGGATAAGAGGCGGAGGAAGGAGACATGAGACGAATAGAAGAACAAATTATGGTAAGGACGGAAAAAAAATAAAGTTGAAGTGATAAACGAATAAATAATTACTATCTTGGAACACGAAATGAAGCTTGATATAAATTAACAGAAAAAAGGTTGGAAATGGATAAGGACATAATTTCGACCGTAATGTCCAAGAGGGAAACTTTTTAATACGAAAACTTTTTCACGACCAGACTGACGTTCTCAGGTAACCTTTGGAACTGGAAAAACAAGCGACGCACTCAAAGATCTTTCTGATAGATTTGGAGAGTACGAAATGTGATGCGCCCTGTGTGTGTGTGTGTGTGTGTGTGTGTGTGTGTGTGTGTGTGTGTGTGTGTGCGTGTGCGTGTGTGTGTGTAGGGAGACGGTAACGACCAATGTTGGAATCTCGTTAGAGAGTCGTAATGGCCTCAAGCTCTTGTTTGGTGGATGGTGGAAGATGAGGAAGCAAGGTAGTAGTGGGTGGAGCACGCTTGATGATAGTGTGTGTGTGTGTGTGTGTGTGTGTGTGTGTGTGCGTGTGTGTGTGTGTGTACTGGTAGTAGTTGTAGTCATTATGTATAAGAGTAGCATTAATGGAAAAGAGTAGGAGGAAGAGGAGTAGGAGAGTGATGGTGGTGGAGCATCATATTAGGAGTATTAACTGAGTTTCTGCCACATGGTCCTTGAAAAGCTGATGCATTGACTAACAAACAAAATTATGAACTATAGATAAAAAGGGAGACAAAGAGCTGGTAAGGGAGACAATGCATTTATTATCTTCAAAATAATAAAAGACTGGTGCAGAAATGTCTTGAGTATGAAATGTCTTCAGTACCTATCGCTTGAGTATCAAATGACGTAACCAATCGAAATAGCAGACACTTAACGCAATGTAAAAATAGCACACTAACTCAAACGCACATGACTGATAACAGACAGACACCTAAACACGTGGATTCACTCACACATGCATTAAGACAGACAGACACAGACAAGGCGAATGGCAGAGACAGAAACTAAAGATGAAGACAGACAGACAGACAAGGCAGACGATCTAAGCGGTACGTGAGGAGCATATTAACACACACACACACACACACACACACACACACACACACACACACACACACACACACACACACACACACAGACACACACACACATACACCTGTCACCTGGAATGTTGTTCACTAATGGTTTTTCTTTCTTCCTCAGGTGAGTACCAAAGCCTCATCATCTAGGTATCAACATCCAGGTAACATCAACGTCTGTACTTTGGCTCAACATTTCATCCCTTACGTCTATACATCACTCTTCTCTTCTCCTTGTGCTTTGTTTACTTCCTCTATATTTCGTTGATCTAATCTGGTAGCTTTATGTTCTTCACTTTTTTTTTTATTTCCATTAGTTATGCTTATCACAGACATCCATTGTGTGTTGATTTCCATGCCATTATCTCTCCTTTATTATTATGTGTATCGTATTTCAGTTACTTATATTTTCCTCTGACGTAAATCCATATTCATCGGAGTCTATTATAGTCTCGGAACCTAATAAAGAATCGACAACATCGGCAATAAGCAAAGCGCATCAAGATTCCCCTTCCCATTAGGATCCAACCCCTTTTCCAGAGGGTCCCGTATTCCCTTATACAATCCCACGATCCATTGACTTGCGATGCTCACTTTCCTCGGGGGTGTGATGGCCGCTCCCTCGCTTCTGTATAGGAAGATAATTTACTGCTCCAGCGACTCTCTAGATCCCGTAGGTGTCTTGAATAACATTTGGCTGTGCGTTGAGCGAGATATGTTGGAGGTCAGCGGGAGTGGCGGAGATGTAAGGGAGGTGGGGAGGAAGGAGGCGGTATTAGGATGGGATATGTATTTGGGTGTAGAGGCGGTGTGTGTGGCGGGACTTGTGAGTGGAAGGGAGCAAATGGAGGGGGTATATAAAGGGATGCTGAGGCGGGATGTGGCAGGAGATGGGGTGTGGAGTGTGCTAATAAGGGCTGTATAAGACGGCATCGGGGTGTTGATGCGCGCGGTGTAAGGAAAAGGAAGGAAGGGGCGTATAAGATGATGCTGGAGCGGAATGCGTAAGGGGAGATAGAAGGGAAGACGATGCTTTTGGGAGATGGCGTGAAGGTGCGTAATTCTCACTGCATCTCTGGTCCTGGAGGAAGCGAGGAGGCTCAGTCCCCGTGAATAATACCCTCCAACTGACGCTCTGGGAATTTGCATGTCGTGGATGGTTTGGAAGGTCGTAAACGGCCGCCAAGGACTCAGAAGCGTCACCTTTACTGCCACTAAAACTAAGGATGAAAGCGGATGACTGTCGTTGGGTTAACTGTAATGAACCCTTGACAGCGCCTTGGAAACTTCATTGAAATGTTAACTGCACCTTCCCTAAGTCAAGTCCGTGTAATATACATGTAAGGCAACGCTGCGCCTCCTCTTCTAGGCATCGTAAACCCCTACAGAATACCCTTCATTGTCTCTCTAGGGTTGAGGATGACCCAGGCACACCCCAAGCCCTTCCTTAGCCATTGGGGTCACCGTCCTCACTAGGGACATGACGTCACGATCCAGCGGCCAGTGAGGGAAGGTTGTAGGGTCTTCCAGGAATGACGTCATAAATTGAGTGACCAATGGAAGTGGTGCCTTAGGTGACGTCACGAGGTCACTTCTGCCATATGATTGGTGCGTTGTGTTCGTGTTGTGTGGTGATTGGAGGAGGAATAATTGGTGCCTCCAGTGGATTTATCAAGAAGGTATTTATGGTTCCGTTTATTTGGTGTCAATAGTGAGCTGTGGCTTTGCATACATTGTCCCTCCAGTGCCGGGGCCTCAGACGCCTCGTGGCTCTGTTTAATGTCACTATTTTATCGTATCTACAATTAACGACGGATTAAAACAGGTGGCCGTACCGGTGCCTGAATTACTGCAACACTTCAGGTTTATGTGAATCGAATAAAGTCTTTAAATAATGAGTGTAGGTGTTCTTTAATGTCTTCACTTGCATTATCGGCTGTTTATTTATGGGGTTTCTTGTCCATATAGATGTTCGATTATTTGTTTATATATGTTTTTATTTACATGTTTATTTATTGCATCGTATACCATAACACATATATAACAATTAGAACGTTCGTTGGTCGACAGAATGGAAAGCTGTATAATTTCAGTCGCGGTTACCTACTCGCCCCTCCAGCAGCAGCAGCAGCAGCAGCAACCAGGTGAGGCCCCAACCTGCCCGGCGGCGAGGTGGCCATTAGTTCCTCTCCGCGAGCGCCTCACGTACAGTCTTTATTGTAGGACGGTCGTCGCTCCTCACGCCGGGGTAACATCCTGGCTCAGGGAGGTCACTTCTGACGTGACGTTGCGGCCGTGGGGGAGCCTGGTGGGTCATGTTTGAGGTCACGAAGGGCTGCGTTGTCAATACCTCCCCTCCCTCCCTCCCTCGCGTGGAAAAGATAATGGTAGAACGTTAAATGAAAGGAAGAAACTTGAGTCCATTCTCCCTTGTATGGATGTGAAGCTATTTCGTTGTGGATATTAACGTGATATTAAGTTATTATGTATATTGCGTCTCTGGGATGCATGTTATTAGTTTTCCGGACATGAAGCAGTGGTGAACGCGGACCACAAATTAATCTATGTCTGATGTTGTAACAGGAGAACGGATATAATGTATAATTGTGTTCTAGAGCGCCTTAGGTGAACGCATCTTTGTTAGTACAGCTGACTAGAAAAACATTAACAACAACAATTACTACTACTACTATTACCACTACTACTATCATCACCAGTAGTCACCTCATTACACATTCCCGCTATTTTCGTCACACTTCAACACCACAATCTCGTCACGATTTTAAAGAAACACAGCCCAACGAACGCGTCATCCAACCATCTGTCGACGCTGCCGTATTGAGACACCGCCGAGCCGCTGCCTCCATCACCTCGTCGGTAAAACATAAAAACGAGCGTAGTGGGAGCGATGATTGAGTATAATGAGGCATGACCCTGGATGAGGTAATGAAACACGGTGATTCAGCCAGTCTCGAGACCTTGAGGGCTGTTGAAAGGGACGTAAGGGTAGGGAGAGATCCTATGGGGAGGATAAGGGCACTGTGAAGGACTTGAAGGATCTGATGAGGACTCCGTGCACATGGGAACGAAAGGAGGGAAGGGTGAAGGAAGGGAGGATGATACAAAGGGTAAAGTCAACTTGGAATTCGTGTTGATCTGTGACGCGTTGCTGTGTTTGTGTTCGTACGCGAAGGCTGGGATTACATTTGCATCTAATTAGCATATAATTTCTTTAGGGTTTGATACTCCGTCGTCCTCGCTTGTTTTCCCTTATTAGTTTACGGTCGTACTAACTTCATCACTTCCTGTATAATGTCGTGGTTATTAATTCGCGGTGTTTACAGAGGTATTAGTGAAGGGTGTTAGGCTGGCCACTTTGGGTGTTGATTAACGTGTAGCTTTAGTACCACTTCAGGTGAGGAACAGGTGTCAGGTGAAGTGAGGGACAGCTTTCACACCTTTATAGTTACCTCACCACTTTTTTTTTTTACCTTATAAGTGGAGAAAAAAGGAAAAATCAAGTAGATACAATAGGAAACATAAAGAAGTATAAGTTTTTTTTTTTTTTTTTTTTTTTTTTACCATGTCATCTTGCGGTACTTCTAAGGTACACTTGTTTGATTTATAGGAATTTCAACGCCACTCATTGCGTAATAAGGTCTTGCGGTGGCCTGGCGTGGTGCGTATTAAGGGTGGCGTAGTTTTTTTTGTGGCCTTAACGCACCACCTCGTATGTCATCACTGCATATACGCCCTGTCACCCTTTCCTTTGTCGGGCTCTTATCGTGTTGCTATAAATTTTCCTTCTTCCTAGCTTGTGTCACCCTTGTATTATTATTATTTTTTTTTTTTTTCCCTTAGGATTTTTCACTTCCATTTTGTCTTTGTTCTCGTGTATGTATTCCTGTTTTGTCCTTTTTTTTTTTCCTTCGTGTGTGTGTGTGTGTGTGTGTGTGTGTGTGTGTGTGTGTGTGTGTGTGTGTGTGTGTGTGTGTGTGTTTTTAAGGTAAATGTGTAATGGTGTAATTTTTATTTATTTTATTTTTTTTATTTATTTGTTCTTTACTTCCGCTTTTATTATCAGGATTTTCGTTTACTACTTTTTTTTTATATTTATTTATTTATTTTTTTTTTTTAATACTTTTCTGGAGTAATTTATTCTGTTACCTTTTGATCTTCCTCTTTTCTACTGTATTTTTTGTCTTTTTCTCCCTTTGTGGATATGTTTTTTCATTTCCTTTATTAACTATTCCTCTTTCTCAAATCTCATATTTTTTTGTAACCCCCAACCTCCTCCTCCTCCTCCTCCTCCTCCTCCTCCTCCTCCTCCTCCTCCTCCTCCTCCTCCTCCTCCTCCTCCTCTCCTTATCCTTCAGCCTCACCTTTTTTCCTAGACAATGACGCCTTTCTCCTTCCTC
This sequence comes from Cancer borealis, assembly GCA_036785275.1. NCBI lineage: Eukaryota > Metazoa > Arthropoda > Malacostraca > Decapoda > Cancridae > Cancer > Cancer borealis. The sequence continues at coordinate 15,535 of JAXIVD010007511.1, forward strand.
CTCCTCCTCCTCCTCTTTCCTCTCTTCCTCTTGCCGGGAATAAACTGAGGAAGGCGAGGTGGGGCAAGGCAGCCAGTGGGCGTATAATTGCCTGCTTGCAACAGGTGCCTCCTGCCTCTTAATGGTCCACTTGCCTTCCTTCCCTTCCCTCCAACCTTGCCAGGGAAGGAAACAGCGGGAGGATGAGAATGGGTGAAGGTAAAAATGAGAGATGAAGGGAGGAAGGGATGTAAGGATGGAACAGAGAGAGAGAGAGAGAGAGAGAGAGAGAGAGAGAGAGAGAGAGAGAGAGAGAGAGAGAGAGAGAGAGAGAGAGAGAGAGAGAGAGAGAGAAGTGAACGGTGGCACACATAACGTTGGTGATTCAATTCAACTCTCTCCTTACCTCCCATCTTCCCTCCCTCCCTCCCTCCCTCCCTCTTCTTGCACAACTTTCTATCTTGGGGACACGCACGCGGTCACCTGTGAAAAAGGAGCAAAAAACACCCGGGCAATAACAAAAAATAATGAATGAAGTGACCTGCAGTAAGAGATTGTGAGAGAGAGAGAGAGAGAGAGAGAGAGAGAGAGAGAGAGAGAGAGAGAGAGAGAGAGAGAGAGAGAGAGAGAGAGAGAGAGAGAGAGAGAGAGAGAGAGATTGAATTTTATCTTCTCACAATAAATCGACACTTTTTTCACAGCCTTTTATTTCCTATTAATGTATTAGATAAGTATTTATGTTTAAATGTAAAAAAAAAAAAATATTCGGATTTGAGGGTCAGAAAATTTTTATTACTGGTTTTCCAAAGATTTTTAATTTCTCTTTCCTCTCATATTCTCTTACATTATGCGTTAGAATTAAAAAATAATAGAATTTTGGAGCCATAATTAGCGGGAGGGGGATGGCGTGTTTACAAAAATAATCATCCAATTTAAATCTTCCTTTAAAGTTGACGAGGTTCTGATCCTCCCCTTCCATCATTTATTTATTTATTCCCTTCATCTAATTGGCTTGGTATTACGTATATTTTTTTCCTTTAATTATAGATGCTTAAGAATATCCTATGAAGTTTGGTTGAATTTTTTACTGCGGGAGTTTTTCTTTTTCCTCTAAGTATGTAGTGGAAGTCTTCTCCCTTCCCTCCTTCGTCTTCCACATCACTCCCGTCTTACTCAACCCTTTTCAAGTAACGTCTTAAACCCTCTATGTAAACCCCTAACGCCCCTTTAATAGTGTTTAGTCGCCTCCCTTTTAACAGCCTCTTAACTATCCTTGTCTTACCCTTACTATACCCTTGATAACCTCCCTAACCTCTCCTAACCCTCGTATTCACCCTACCTTTGTCCTCAGTCTCTCACAACCTTTCGTCTCTCTCTCACGTGGACAAATCTCAACCCACCTCGTCACTCCTCCCTTTCGACCTCCGTGTGTCTCTCTTCCATGACAAGACGGACCCTTGCCTTTTAGCCCATGGCCTTAGCATGCCCCTGAGTACTACCGCTGGGACAATTTGCCTCTCGTAAAGTGACTGGAATATTAATGTTTTCCAGGAGCGTCAGACGAAGCTGTTCGGCCTCTTTTTTGGATCCAAATTTGTCCATGTTCAATGTGTTTCCAAATACACTTAATGAGTCGATTTCTTACGCACATTAAGTCCACGGTCTCCACGGGGCACGCGAGGCACCTGCTGCTTGACGAGGGCGGGCGTTCTAATCATTAATAGTGAACGCCAAGTGTATATTTACCTGCACATGTAAGGTTGGCAATCCTGACGTGCTGTGGAGGACAACCAATCACGGCACAGCTGGAGTGGTTAGTACGCCTTCTCATTGGCTATCGGTGGTGTTGATCTGCAGGGTGGCTAACAGACAGCCCAGGGAAAGATAACCTTGGATAAAGAGGCAAGTGTTTCAGGGCTAATTGGTATGCCGAACACCGCGCCTCAGAACACATCGAGGCAGCCAGATAAAACTTGAAGACCGACGGTGCCCTGAAGATGCAAAGACCCGCACGCGATAACAAAGTAGCTCCTGATGGCACTGAAGAAATGTTTTGACTCCTACGCGTCATGGAATTAATACACAACCAATATAGTGATGGAATTAAGGAGATAAAAAAGGGGAAGTAGAGTTGATTTAAAAATTTGATGTCTTTGATTAATTATATCTCGCGCTTCGGAGGTAAACAAAGGGGTAGGTTCAAACACAGAAATTTACCTTAAAAAAAAAAAAGAGGATCGAGGGAGGGAGAGGTGCGTGTGTTCCCTAGACGCGACCTTGTTTGATCTTTACAAAGTTTATTTAAATTTCTAAGATCTCGCCAACGAAGAAACTTGGGCAGCGAACTTGGGCAGCCAACTTTAAATCACCTTGTCTATTTTCCTTCTGCATCCGCCTTCCCTTCCCTTTCATATTTTATCTTGTATTTATTTGCGCGTAAAACTTTGTATATACGAATTTTTGTTTTATTTTAGAACGCATAAGATACAAAAATATTTCGTTTCTTACATGTTCTTTATTTATGTTTCTTGGAGGCAGACTGAAGCTCGTAAGACATTAGACAATCATTATAAAGGTTGCTTACTGGAGGAATGATAAAGAAAAGTCATCAACAGTCTAAAAAATAATTATATGACTTCGATCTTTTGCCTCCAGTGCTAAAGGGTTAATATTAGTTTTCTAGGAACATCTGGGGCGTGTAGGAGAGTTATTTCTTCGTTTCTATGCATGTTTAGCAATAGATGAAAGTTGAATTTAAGAGGTAAATTAAGTAGATAATGTCGGAGATAAAATTCCTCTTTATATTTGCAAGGTATTCATGATTTGCATCGTAATTCGCTCTAGAAAGCATATCGTTTACACCGAGTATTTTTTTTTTTTATATGTGAAATAATGTTTGTCTGAATACTTGCTGTGGAATAGTGAATGAGGGAGAGAAAAAATGGAATCTGATCCTAGCCTTTAATCGAGGTAGTACGTGGCTGGTTTTATTATCTTTTACGCCATTATGGTCAAAATAGAAAACACGCACACACACGCACACACCCACGCACGCACATGCACACACACACACACACACTTACGATCCTACATTTTTTTCCAAGCGATAATAAAAGACAAAGAAAACAATCTTATTTTTGTACGTCAGGGAATCACTTCGACTGTTTTTTGACTTCTCCTCAACAAGACTTTTAATATGAGAGAAATGATGAATCTCCAACGACCTTGAAAGTGGCTACTAAAAACATAATAAATGACTTTCGTAACTCTTAAAAAAATAAGAAGAAATCCGTTATTTTCTTTTATGGCTTCTTGAATGACTCTGGAAGAATTTTTATCGGTGCTCCCTCACTGAAGGACGAAAATGCAGTATGAAAACCATCCTAAAAGACAGAAAAGGTCAAAGCTACCCGTGAATCCCCAAAATTTCGACTCTTAGCTTTACCTGAGTCCTGAGGTGAATGTTGCAAAGACTTCACCGCAACTACGATGGGAAAGGTGGGGTGACGCTGTGCCAGATTAATGGGTGAGGCAGCAGTGGGATGGGAGAGGATGCGAGGGAGGTAGGATAGGAGATGAGGACGGCAGGAGGGAGAGGAGATGGTGGTGGGCTCCGTGTGTGTTTAATGCAGAGGGAGGAGGGCGGCTACTGCTCGGCCACTGGGGAAAGGTTTAAATGATTCTCGATGGCCAGTTGGTGGTGCTACGGCGACTCCCATGAGAGAGAGAGAGAGAGAGAGAGAGAGAGAGAGAGAGAGAGAGAGAGAGAGAGAGAGAGAGAGAGAGAGAGGAGAGGGAGAGAGGATAGGAGTGGGCGTCGTTCAGTAAAAAGGCGTGGCAGTACTCGGGTTCTTATCATCTTAGTGGGCGTCGCTGAATAACCGATGGTAAGGTGAGGGTGGGCGTGGGTATAGAGGTAGATTCATAGTGTGGGCGTGGCTTGGTGCGTGAGGCATGGGCGGGAGGGTGACCTTGGGGAAAGATTAGTTAGGTAATGAAATGGTTTCCCCCACACCTTCATAACCCCAACATTGCATCTGAGGAACACCCACACACACCCCCAACACACGGTAGCATTTTTCCACGTTCACCCAGTACCACCCTCCCCTCTTCCCTCCCCCCGGCCCATGTATCTGAACTAATAGATGATAAGGTTTGGGATTCACAATTTCTGCCCCAAATTCCTGTGGAGATAATTTTTGCTTCATTAGCGAGTCTGTGGGGTAAATATGGGAGCACAGGTAGGAAAAAATAGAACACCTGCTTTTAGAAATTGTAGCGTGGTGTTCAGCGTTGAAATTGCTGCTAAAAAGAGACCAGTTACGCAGTAGTAGTAGTAGTGGTAGTAGTAG
>JAXIVD010007512.1:0-7500 GCA_036785275.1 Cancer borealis
ATATATATATATAATATATATATATATATAGATACACATACATATATATATATATATATATATATTATATATATATATATATATATATATATATATATATATATATGAAGCATTTTAGACCATTATTTAAGGCAGGTCTAAGGAAGAAGAGTGGAATGAATTAAAGTAAATCCATTCTAACTGACAAGCTAGTGAAAAGTGCACTGAATGGAAAAGGAGAAGAAACACATAAATCGAAAAAAAACTATTTTCAGAAACCAAAAGAAAAGACAATCACATAAATCAAAACTTGTTCATAAAAATTAGTATGAACCTGACCGTCTGTTTGGTGTGTTTGTAACTTTTTTTTTTTAGAGCACTGTGCATCCAGTGTGTGTGTGTGTGTGTGTGTGTGTGTGTTTGTGTGTGTGTGTGTGTGTGTGTGTGTGTGTGTGTGTGTGTGTGTGTGTGTCTGTGTCTGTGTCTGTGTCTGTGTGTGTGTGTGTGTGTGTGTGTGTGTGTGTGTGTGTGTGTGTGTGTGTGTGTTAATCTAAAAGTATCCCTCCTTTTCATCATCTAGGGAGCATCAAGCGTGAAACTACAGGAGGAGGAGATTTTTCTCTGCCGTTAAACTTCCCTCACCCTACTGAAACAATGTAAGTAATAGTAATAGTAGTTGTTAGTAGTATTCTCTCTCTCTCTCTCTCTCTCTGTCTCTCTCTCTCTCTCTCTCTCTCTCTCTCTCTCTCTCTCTCTCTCTCTCTCTCTCTCTCTCTCTCTCTCTCTCTCTCTCTCTCTCTCCAAAATATCAATGTATTGGAGAGAGAAAATTTCACTATTATTGATATAATGATATCTTGGGAGAAGATTCACATAGTACTGTAGTCTATAACAATGGTGGGTCACGTCAAGAAGTCTACGACAGTTTGGCCCACAGTGTTATGGACTCACTGAACTCGAGTATCTGGCGTTGTCGGTACCTGTGCAGACGGACAAAGATCCGAAATCTTCAAAACGCTGGTTATCCCTGTCTTACTGTATGGTTGTGAGACATGGACACTGGTCACCAACCTGAAGAGGCAAATTGATGTCTTTGGTAATAAATGCCTTCACAGAATCATCGATGGAATGACTGTGTCAAATCAGCGATTGCTCCGTGAGATTGAATCAAGGCCTATTACCAGCATAGTCCGCCAACGTCAATTATAGCTTTATAGGCATGTGACACATTACCCAGAGACTTGTCGGGTTGTCTCTGAAAGAGATAACCCGAGGTGTAGGAGGCCAAGGGGGCACCCACAAAGTTCGTGGGTGGGGCAAGTCAAGCTTCCTACTGGGAGTTACTTGGTATGGGAAGGGACCCTGCATGGACACATCACACGTGCGAGGTGATCGCCGGAGGGTGGGCGAGGCGACGCGCCCCTCGACGTATGCCCTGATGATTCTCTCTCTCTCTCTCTCTCTCTCTCTCTCTCTCTCTCTCTCTCTCTCTCTCATCCCAGCTCACCTTCTTCCACAGAACTGAGTTGCTGCCCTACCACTACTACCAGGAGGAAGTGATGTATGATGCCGTGGGTGATGTGCAGAGAGACTTCTCAGTGCACGACCACACGGTACTCTCGCACATCAAGGATATCGCCACACATCCCCTGCTACATCCCCTGCTCACTGCTTCCTTCCACAGTGGGAGGTTAGTGTGTCACGGTTTTCAAGCCTACTGAATCTTATTTTTAAGATATATGATGTGTAATTCCAATTTATGTTCTCTCTCTCCCTTGTCACACCCTTCCATTACTGCGTTATCCACACTTGTGTTATTCCAGAATTAAGTCTTAACTCGCTGTGTTACATCTATAAACACTACCACGTCATGTTGTACTGTAAAATGTGAGTGGTTCAGATATATGAAGAACCATCACTAACATTGCATCAGTACAAAGGGAAAGCCTACTCACTCCCTGAAATGAAATGTAAATCCTTGATAATTTCTATGTAATAATCAGTTCACTTACTGGCTCGAGCACATTTTATCAAAGCTTGTCTTTATATCTCAGTGTGTCTTTATATCTCAGTGTATCTCAATTAATTTCACAATCAAGAATATTCTAACTATATGAAAGCTTTGCAGAGTAGAGTTTTGCACAAGTTAATTATAATGATTGCATCATATTGAAACAAACAGGTATATCCTGTCTTCCCCCACTGCCCTTCCACCAATCTTACTCTGGCCTATTTGTTTTCTATTTTTTCTAACCTAAATCTAACTTTTGTTTTCCTAACCTAACCTGAAACTTAAGGCCACTTCCTAATTCAACCCAATATTGTGCAAGTGGGAATCTAGACCTGCTCGGGATTAATCGCTGAAATTATAACACATTGTGGTGAATTAGGGATCCTAAATTTGCATTCTCCAGCACAGGTGGGACAAATGACAACTAGGAATAACTCCATGTGTTCTAGACTCTTCCAGAGACCTAGTGTCTTTTTTTTATGTGTAAAACTAAAGCACTTTAGTTTGAAAATGTCATGCCTTGGTTGTTTTACACACAACTAAGGCATCATATATTCAAACTGATGATGAGTCAGGTGAGGCGAAGGTGCTGAGGCAGGAGCTTCAGTATGATTGGCTGAAAACAATCGTATGACATGCATCAAATTAATTTGATTGGTCTATTAGTTATTGTTTTACATTTCCTCCACAGGTGGCGTGCACTATGCACTGAGAATCCATGCACTGTTTACCAAAAAGATGAGAGCCTAATAGCAACACAGAATGTTTTTACTTTGTATTTTTAACTCATATTTATGACCAAAGATAGGTAATACATAAGGCAGAAAAGAAAATATGACATGATAGTTATTACAAATCTTAACACTTACCAGTACACGTCCATCCATGTTGTGCGACAACATTGTCTTGCGATTGAAAAGAGCAAGAGGTGCACTGATACATCTCTGTTTGGGCAGCCATTGTTGGTGACATGACATCATCACTGCACAGAACAATCCACCTTGGATTTTTGTGCTGTTGGCTGTGACACGCGCTGCCATCACCCGCTGTGCACTGAGGCTTTAAGTGATTTCCGTGATTCATGGTGTTCGCACGCTGTTCTCAAATGCATCCTTTGTTTTTTACATCTTTCATGTTCACTTGATGTTATATTCTATGAAGCGTTGGAAATTTCAAGGGAATTATTAAAAAGTTTTGTGTACTACTGATGGAAATGGTGAGCTGTGAGTTATCTTAATGTGACAATGTAACTCAGGCTGTTCTAGACAAACACTTGCACATTTGGATTATTTTTCATGTTGCCTTGCTTGGCAATGTACTAAAGCAATGTTTTAGTAAAAGGCCAAAGGGTGAAAGAAGACTCATCTTGAATCCTTGTATTGCCACATAACATAATAATGTAATGTACTCGTATGTTACCATCCTTGGTAACACCCTCCGTGTACTGTGAAGATATAATTAAACCTCCCTCACTTCCCTGCAGGTACAGATGGCTGCCAGATGGAGTGGAACATGATCTTCTCTATAAAGACCAGGAGTCTCACCTCTCAAAACGAGTCATACTCTTTCAAAAACTGAACAATGCACAGATAGTTCATGCCATCGACGTGGACAACACTAAGGTAAAGAGAGATAATTTACATAGAAAATCAGACCACACAGATCTGAGGATACAAACTAGGTGGTCTGTTCCTAACCAAGAGTAAATGTGATCTAATGTAAACATAATCACAAGTAAACAAAGTTCAAAGCAAAATAATTGAACAACCAGCTTTGTATAGCCAGGTTATGTAGCTTCTATCAAAAACCTTGAGAGAAAAAAAATCCTTTATTAACTGAAATGTATTTTTTTTCCATCCAACTCCCAACACACACACACACACACACACACACACACACACACACACACACACACACACACACACACACCTTCCTCCTCCATTCTTCCCTACCCCCTACCCCCCCACACACACATACAGGAGGTCAATATTGTCATCACCCTGAAAGGTCGCCTGGACAAGTATTCCATTTTCCTCCGTCACCTCGCCACGGCCATCCTGCCACAAGACCATCACATCACCCTAACTGTGACCTGCTTCACCGACTCCGACCTTCACCACGCACGCAACATCACCTCAGCTCAATTAGCAAGCTTCCCTAACGTTAAATGGATCCTCGTACCCTTAGAAGAAGGCACAGGGGACACGAGGTTCTCCAGGGGTAAAGGGCTTCATGTAGGGGCCTTGCAAGCCACCAGGGAAGCCAGTGATTTGATTTTCTTCTGTGATGTTGATGTTTTGATGAAGCTGGATTTTTTCACAAGATGCCGTGCAAACACTCTGCTTGGACGGCAGGTGAGTGATGGACGGGTGTTGGGTGAGGTGAAGTTGGTGTGTGTTTGTATGGGTGTACTGATCTAGTTAGCCCTGTGGTGAAGGATGCAAGAATATTGTATCTTATTCCTTGCAGCTCATAAAAGATGACCAAAGTGGATGGAGCAAAGAGTCTGGGAAGTCTCTCCTCTGTGCTCTATCCTAAGAAAAGACAGGGCATAGAGGGGGAGAGGAGAGTAGTCTCCCTGAACCCTAAGTGCCTATTCTTGGTCACCCCCTTTTAATGGGGATATAAGCCAGGTTTATAGAAAGATAGATATTTATCTAGAAAAAGAGTTATGCTGGTACTGTCTCGTCTAGTCTCTGTCTACTGTTATCCAGTTTGGCTTGAAACTCTTGAATATTCCTAGCATGGACCACTCCTGTATCTAAGTGTTTTGATATAAAGCTGTATTCTTTGGTATCCTCACAATTGATTTTTTTCATGCCTTATATCATTAGAGTCCCTTACAAACAGACCATCTTTCTTCACTTGCTTCAAAACTTCATCTATAATACATTTAACTACATCTTCCTTTCCTTTTCCTCAAGAGTTGGAAGATTCAGTCTTGATAGTCTCTCAGTCATGAGGTTATCTTGGGTGTTACTCATTGTATTCTTGAAATCTTCATTATTTTTGCGAGGCCACCATACCATTGATAAATATTACAACCTTAGGTTGTTAACTCTATTTCTTTATCATCATCTTGTCCAGATAGGTGAACTTCTTTCTTATATTTCTCAATAAATTGCGAGTCTCTTTGGTGATTCTATTTATGTAATCTTTTTATGAAGACAAGTTATTCATAATTATTACTACTCTCAAGTCTTTTTCTTCTTTAAGTGTGTGTATGTGTGTGTGTGTGTGTGTGTGTGTGTGTGTGTGTGTGTGTGTGTGTGTGTGTGTGTGTGTTATTTACCTAGTTGTATACAAGGGCTGAGCTACACTCATGTGGTCCTGTCTCCATAACTATATTTGTCCAGTTTTTTCTTCAGTTGATGTACATTTTTTGCCATTATCACCTCTTCCTTCAGTCCATTCCAAGTATCTATACTTTGGGGAAAACAAATTTTTTGTATCGTTCAAGCAAATTCCATTTTGCAATTTTTTCTTGTTCCCTCAACTTTCAAGCCACTCCTTTTCTTCTCAATATTAGGTCTTTTCTATCTGGTTCCTCAAGGTTATTCACCTCTTTCTCTTCTTTCTTTCAGTGTTGTTAGATGCATTTCTTTTAATCTTTCTTCATATGTTAGGTCTTCCAATTCTGGCACCATCTTAGTTGCAATTCTCTGTATTCTTTCTAATTTCAACACATGCTTTTTCGTGTGCGGGGACCATATTACTTCTGCATATTCCAGTTTTTATCTGATCATTGTAGTTATAATTTTTCTCATCATATCTTTATCTAGAAAATGAAAACCCATCCGTATATTCCTCAGCATCCTGAAAGTATCACCAAATATTCTATTTATATGTTTCTCTGGTGATAAGTTGTCCTGTATTACCACTCCCAAAATTTTCTCTTCTTTTGCTATTGATATGTTATTTTCCCCAAACTTTTACGTCCATGAGGGTCTCATTGCACTTTTTTCCATTTCCAATACATGGTATTTTTTTGCATTAAATTCCATTTCTCATGTCTTGCTCATTCATATATCTTGTTTATATAATTCTGTAGCTCCTCACAATCCTTGAGGATTTTTTCTTGCTTAGTAATTTTGCATCTGCAAATAGACTTATGTAACTGCTTACTCTTTCTGTCATGTCATTTACATATATTAAAAAATATTATTGGTGCCAAAACTGATCCCTGTAATACTTCACTTTTTACTTCTCTCCATTCTGATTTTAATCCTTTATTACTGTTCTCATTTCCCTTCCTTTCAGGTAGTCTTCCTAGTTGTATTATACGTACATGGCCTGAGCTACACTTGTGTGGTCCTGTCTCCGTATCTATATTTGTCCAGTTTTTCTTTCAGTTGATGTACATTTTTTGCCATTATCTTTTCTTCCTTTGCTCCATTTCAATTATCTATACTTCTTTGGGTAAAACTACTTTTTTGTATCGTTCAAGCAAATTCCTTTTTGTAATTTTTTCTTGTGCCCCCACAAATATTTAGTCTTTCTTCTATGCAAGTGTGTATTTATTTGTGCGTGCACACGTTTGTGTGTGTGTGTGTGTGTGTGTGTGTGTGTGTGTGTGTGTGTGTGTGTGTGTGTGTGTGTGTGTGTGTGTGTTATTTCTTTCTACCTGTCCATGTGTCAATATATTCTCACCTGATACAAGCCTTGCAACATTCCGCAGGTGTACTACCCAATGGTGTTTTCGCTCTATAACCCTCAACTGGTCTACCCCCTTCAAGACCAAGGCATTCCCTCCATTACCCAGCAACTCAAGGTTTCGGAACACACAGGATTCTGGCGCGAATTTGGTTACGGCATGACCTGTGTGAGCCGAGGTGACTATGAGGCTGTGGGCGGGTACTTGGATATAAGGATGTGGGGCAAGGAGGATGAAGCACTATTCCAAACATTCTTGACCAAAGAACATATCAAGGTGAGACTAGACCTTACTTTTTGACATAGAAACATTGAATTGGGAGATTGTACCTTATTTTTTGACGAAGGAACATGTTAAGGTGAGAGACTAGACTACTATGTCATCTTGGAGCATTAAGTGACCTAGTTTTTGACCAAGGAACATAAGGTAACTTGTCTATCTTTAACCAGGGAACATATCACTTCAGCTGGTACATAATTTTGACCAAGAACATACTAAGATCAGCTGGCACGGTGGTCTTTTTGATTCAGGAACATATCAAGGTGTGTGTGTTATTCACCATGGTCTGGAGGATCACATGCTGGGACTCGTGATCGTCAGCCTTTACCCTTCATAAAAAAAGGCCAGAGCTCATAGAGACGGACAAATCTATGGGTAAGGCTGAGAGACCTCTCTCATATCACACATCCTCATTCACTTGCTAACTGCTCTCTATCAGTGAAAAATCCTTAGTGATCTGGGCAGGGTTTGAATCCACGTCTTGCTGAGTTGAAAGCAGGAACGTTAACCACTGAACCACAACATGTCCTCACACAGTGGGTTGTGTGTGTATTTACCTAGTTGTAGCGTACAGGGC
>JAXIVD010007513.1:0-10000 GCA_036785275.1 Cancer borealis
GTAGTAGTAATAGTAGTAGTAGTAGTAGTAGTAATAGTAGTAGTAGAAGGAGGAGGAGTAGAAGTAGATTTATAGCAGTAGTAGTAGTAGTAGTAGTAGTAGTAGTAGTAGTAGTAGTAGAAGTAGAAGTAGATTATCAGCAACTCAAGGTAGTGATGGTGGTGGTCGTACTTAATTTCCTTGCTGTACTTGTTTCCTAATTTCCTTGTTTTTCTTCTTTTTATTTTATTCTTCAACTGGCACCGTGTCCTTTTTGACCAAGAATTCAACTGTTTCTTCCTCAAAGTCATTCTCGTTGGAGGTGAGGGTGTCCGTGTCCTGGCCTGGGGGGGGGGGAGGAAGGGGGGATGAGTAGGGGAGAGATGGAGGGGTGGAGAGAGAGAGGGAGGGAAGAGGGAGAGAGAGAGAGAGAGAGGTATGTATGTGTGAGAATAGATTTGAAAAGAAGGGAGAGAGAGAAAGTGAGATTAATTATGTGAGAGAGAGAGAGAGAGAGAGAGAGAGAGAGAGAGAGAGAGAGAGAGAGAGAGAGAGAGAGAGAGAGAGAGAGAGATAGGGTACATTCTCTCTCTCTCTCTCCTTTGTCATCATTCTTAATCCTATCTGTCACCTTAAATAACTCTCTTCTTACCCATTTGTCAACATACACACATACATACATATACACATACATACACACACCCACACACACTTACATACACTCATCTATTTCTCTCTCTCCCTTCCTTTTCCCCTCACAAACTCCTCCTCCTCCTCTCTCTCCTTCAAACTATCCTTTCCCTCCTTCCTCCCCTTCCTTTCTATCTAAAATCACTTTCTTCCCTTCCTCCCTCCTTTCTCTCCATCCCTACCTTACCCTTCCTCCCTTCCTTCCTCTTCCCTTCTATCTAAAATTATCCTTCCTTACCCTTCCCTCCCATCTTACCTACCCTTCCCTTCCCTCATTCCCCTTCTCCTTCCTCTCTACCCTTCCCTTCCCTTCCCTCATTCCCCCTACATTTCCTTTCCATCTTACCCCCTTCCCCCTTTCCCTCCTTACCATTCCTTCACCTCCCTCTTCCTCCCTCCCCTCCCCCCCTTTCCCTCCTTACCATTCCTTCACCTCCCTCTTCCTCCCTCCCCTCCCCCCCTTCCCTCCTTACCATTCCTTAGCCTGAGCCGCTGTTCCTTATCCAGCTCAAACTGTTCGATCGTCTTCTTCCTGAACTCAGTGAAAGTCTGCATCTGTTTTTGTCTCTTCTCGATAATCTCCCTGGAGGCTTTACTGTACCTCATCTTGTCTTGGACCTCAAAGTTAGCTGCATACTTCTTCATGTTTTTCTTGATATCCTGGAAAGAGAGGGGGTTAGGGGTGTGTTAGTGGGGTGGGAGGGGTAGGGGAAAGGTGTGGGTAGGTGTGTGTGTAAGGGGAGTGGTGGGGGTTGTGTGTGTGTGTGTGTAGGGGAGGAAAGGTTGGGAGGTGTGTGTGTGTGTGTGGGAGGAAGTTTGTGTGTGTTTGTGTGTAAGGAAGCTAGGAAGGGTGTGTGTGTGTGTGTGTGTGTGTGTGAGTGTGTGTGTGTACTACTGACCGTACACAATAATTCTTATCTTCCTCTTCCTCTTCCTCTTCCTCTTCCTCCTCCTCCTCCTCCTCCTCCTCTTCCTTATCTCCTCTTTTATATAAACTACTTGAACTTTGAACCCTAATATTCAATCTCTTCCTCCTCCTCCTCCTCTTCCTCCTCCTCCTCCTCCTCCTCTTCTCTCTCTTCCTCTAACACACACACACATATCCTTCCCTATCCCAAAATCTTTTTCTCTCTCCCTCCTACGCCCTTCCCCCCTTCCCTACCGTCCCCCCAACCCCCCACACCCTTCCCCAACCCGCCCACACCCTTCCCCAACTCCGCCCACCCTTCCCCAACCCCGCCCACGCCCACCTTGATGTCCTGTGTGGTGAGAAGGGCGGGTGGGCGTGGTCGCCATAACAGCTGACAGAATTTATCAACTGTTTGCCTCTTCAAAATCTTTCCTTGGAATGACCACAACCAGTACGCGTTGTCAACCTGTACGGGAGAGAAGGGGGGTGAGTTGGTGTTGGGGGGAGGGGAGGAAGGAGGGAGGAGGAAGGTAGAAAGGGAGGGAAGGATGGATGGAAGGAGGGAAGGGAAGGGGAAGGAAGGAAGAGAGAGAGAGAAATAAGAAAGATTTAAGACAGAATTATAGAATGAAAAATAATCATATATATAAACACACACACACACATATACACACACACACACACACACACACCCATGTACGTACCTTATGTCCCCACCAAGACACACACGAGGCCACATAGCGACCTGTTGGATCCCACTCAATGTCTGTAGCCATGAAATGTTCCGTACTCATCATTACCTGAACAGAAAGATAATACGCACATGAACAAGAACATACGCACATGAATAACAAGAACATACGCACATGAACAAAATCACAAAAAAATCATAATCAAATAAATAAATAAATGAATAAATAATATGTCCTGACCTGGAAGTCCTTGGTGTCAATAAACTCCAATGCCCCGTTCATGCTCCTTAGTCCGGCCAGCACAACAAACTGTCCTTGGGGTGACCAGAACAGGTTGTTACAAGGGCGCTTCTCAAGCTTCTTCAGCTCCGTGGGCGCCTGACCTTTGTTGACCTGGAAGAAGGTCACGCTCACGGAGGGAGGCTCACCGCTGATGATGCCAAACTTGTTGTTCACTGGCTCCCACGCGAAGGCCTAAGGGGGGGGGAAGGGTAGGTAAGGTAAGGTTAGGGAAGGTTAGGTTAGGGAAGGTTAGGTTAGGTAAGGGTTAGGTTAGGTTAGGTAAGGTAAGGTTAGGTAAGGTTAGGTTAGGTAAGGTAAGGTTAGGTTAGGTTAGGTTAGGTAAGGTTAGGTTAGGGAAAGTTAGGTTAGGGAAGGTTAGGTAAGGTAAGGTAAGGTAAGGTTAGGGAAGGTTAGGTAAGGGAAGGGAAGGGAAGGGAAGAGAAGGGAAAGGAAAGGAAAATTGTATTAATAAATGTTTAAAATAATAATAATACTCTTACAACTAAAAGACACATAAATTATATAATTCATACATTTCTATTTACATTTATATTATCTATATTAACCCATTCTTTCCCTCTAACCACCATCACCACCACAATTACCTGTATATTCTCCTTAATCTCCAGACTGTCCACCGGTATGCCTTTCTCTCTCATGTGGAATATTTCAAAGTTATAGTAGATGCCAGAGTACTTCACCTCCGCCTTCTCCCTCTTGGCCTTGGCATACCGAGCTACTTTCACACACAGATAATCGCCACATTTCTGCCAGTGCATCTTACAGTCTGCCACGTTGAACAGATTCTTGGTGCGGACCTGTGGGAAGGGGGGGGGAAGGTAGGGAGAGAGGGAGAGAGGGAGAGAGGGAAAGAAAGAAATTGAGGAAGAGGGAGGTAGGGAAAGGAAGGGAGGAAGGGGAGAGAAGGAAGGAAGAGGGTAGAGAGAGGGAGGGAAACGAGAGAGAGAGAGAGAGAGAGAGAGAGAGAGAGAGAGAGAGAGAGAGAGAGAGAGAGAGAGAGAGAGAGAGAGAGAGAGAAATTAAAAAATAAATTAGACATCACATTTATTACTGTAATCCACTTTTTTTTGTATTGATTCACCCTGTATCACCCTGCCAGCCTCTGTATCACCCTGCCACACCCTGCTGCCCCTGCTTACCTCCTCCCTGCTAGGTATGGCCAGCAGGGAGACCTTAGCAGGCACATCCTTGTCCTCTGCTATCCAGTAGGCAAGGATGTTGTCAGTAGGAGACCAACTGAAATCCTTAATACCTATCACCTTTATGCTCTTCTTGTCTAGGAGGCCAAATGACTGTGTGGGGGGGCGGGGAAGAGGAGGAGGAGGAGGAGGAGGAGGAGGAGGAGGAGGAGGAGGAGGAGGAGGAGGAGGAGGAGGAGGAGGAGGAGGAGAAAGAAGATTATTATTATTATTTTCACAGTCAAATAACAATAATAATAATAGTAATTTTGCAAACCATATGAAACACACACACACATACACACACACACACACACACGTACATATACATACCGGGGTTTCGTACACACTAACACACTCCTCCCAGATCCTTGCAAAGTACTTGTCATCGCTGGACCACTTAAACACAGGCCAGACAGGCGGCCGCTCAGCATTGAAAGCTCTCTTCTTGATGCCGGCGCGGGTGTCCCAGATGATGATGGACTGCGGCTCCTCCGAACGTTGGTCCACGTGGGGGGAGAAGCTCACTATGTACCTATGGGGGTGTGGGGGTGTTAGGTTAGGTTTGGTATGGGAAAAATGTGAAAAATACCCCTAAACACACATATTTTCGCCACACACTCAAAAACACTCAAAATACCCCCAAAACACACCCCAAACACACACACTTTCTCCACACTCAAGAACACATTATTTCACACTCAAAACACACCCCAAAATACACCCAAACACCCCCAAACACACTCAAAACACCCCCAAAACACACCCCAATCATCCCCAAACACACTCACTTTTCACAGGGGGAGAAGTCAATGAACTGCACCCCCGGATGACTGAACTTTTGCACTTGTCGGAACTCCTCTCCCCCCCAGAGAGCGATACCCTTGCCGTGGAAGGTGGCCAGGTAGGTGCCTCTCGGGGACCAGCGAACGTAGGTCTCTGTCCAGCGCTGGGGGAGGAAGGGGGGAAGGTGAGGTAGGGGGGAAGGTAGGGGAAGGGTAGGGAGGTAAGGGGAAGGGAGGGGAAGGGTGAATACATACATATATATAGATAATTGAAACGCATACACACACACACACATACATACATACACACACACTCACCTCTCTCTTAGCAATCTCTTGTGGCCTATGAAACTACACACACACACACACACGACTCCTCTTAACACACACACACACACACACTCACCTCTCTCTTGGCAATCTCCGTGGCCTCTGGAACCACGTTAAGGTAGATGGCGGTGGTTGTGCCGCCGTCAAAGATGATAGAGAATTGATCAAAACAATTCTCATCCAGGAGGTAATAACTCATGTTACCCAAGTCCTGTGAGGGGAGGAGGAGGAGGAGGAGGAGGAGGAGGAGGAGGAGGAGGAGGAGGAGGAGGAGGAGGAGGAGGAAGAGGAGGAGGAGGAGGGATGGAAGGAAGATAGGGAAGGGAAGGGAAGGAAAAAATAAAATTGATTCATTAAAACACGATGAATAATAATAATAATAATAATAATAATAATAATAATAATGATAAAAAAAAATATATATATACACTTTATTACAATTTTAAATAACAACAATAATAATATATACATACATACATACCTACACAACATTTCACACACACACACACACACACACACCCTCCCCTCACACACACACCCTTCCCCACGCCCACCCACCTTATATGGCTCAGGCACGGGCGCCACAAACTCTTCAGGGGTGTCATCATATTTCTCAAAGTCTGTGAAGAGATTGCAGAGGAAAGTGTGCTGTTTGTCAAGCTTGTAATTGTTTCTCTGTCTAACCGCCTCCTCTGCTGCTGCTCTGTCCTTAAACTCCAGGAAGATGTACCTGTAGGGGGGTAGGGTGGTGGTGGAGGAGGAGGAGGAGGAGGAGGAGGAGGAGGAGAGAGAAGATTAATTATTATAGTTTGGTTAGGTTGAAAAGTTAAGGTAAGTTTAAGTTATATTAAGTTAAGATTTTAGTTAAGAGTGTGTAAGAATGACAATGATAATAATAATAATGATAATGATAATAATAATAATGAAAAATAATTATATATACATACTATAATCCATACTATTATTATTTTCCTTCTCCTCCTCCTCCTCCTCACACACCCTCCTCCTCCACCTCCTCCTCCTCCTAATTACTCACCCCTTAGTCTTGCCGTCCTCATTAGTGGGGTAATATTCGTTAATTAGTGTTCCGTACTCCTTAAATATCTTCCTCACGACATTCTTCAGCTTGTCTATCCTCTCGGCGCCGACAGAAGGCACACCGTCCACGATAATGACGGACTCAACACCGTCTGTCTCCTTGGGTTTCTGTCTCAGCAGGTCACCAAGCAGCTCTGGGGGGGGAGGGGTGGTTGGTTGGTTAGTGTGTGTGTGTGTGTGTGTGTGTGTGTGTGTGTGTGTGTGTGTGTGTGTGTGTGAAATTGTTTACGTGTGTTTAGTACAGTAAATTAGTATTCTCTCTGTTATAAAAAATTGTTCTATAATGATACCTTAATAAAGAATAATGTTAAATAATATGAAATAGTCACAGCTGCCGTACCTATAACGGCTCGGTTATTGATACGGCACGTGCCTAACTTTCGGGGGATGAAATATACCAAGTTTATATAACCGAACCTAACTGTACCTTGCTTACCTTAGTGATAGTTAGAGAGACTATTCCACTTGTTGACTATCCTTGCATTAAAAAAATTATATCTGTGAGGTTCTGAATCGAGGTTTATTCAGTTTTAGGCTGTGTCCGCTGGTGTTGGGAAGGTTTTGGACAGTCAAGTGGAGAAAGGTATCCTCACCCACTACATCTACCCCATGGAGTATCTTGTATGTGTGTGTATGTCCCCTCGGGTCCTCCTCTCCTCCAATGGTGTCAACCCGAGTCAGGACAGCTCTGGGACTAGTTTTCTGGCTCTCCGCTGCACATGTTCTAATCCATTACTGTCTCTACGAGTGTGCGGGGACGATGCCTGGATACAGTGTTCAAGACGGGGCCTGATGAGGGATTTATATAGTGGGGGAAACATTTGTGTGTCCAGGTAGGTTAGGTTAGGTCTTCCTCAACCTTCCTACTATAGCGTTGACACTGGCTGCTGCCTTGGCCACTTTGTTTTAGGTTGGCGGTGACATATACTCATAGATCTTTTTTCTTCCTGTGTAGTTGACAACCTAACCTTAACCTAACCAATGCTATATCCTCACAGTGTTTGGTTATAGATACGGCAGGTGCTTAACTTTGGGGTAACAAGCTTATATAACCCAACCAAACCGTACCAGCAGCAAGGTGTGGACGGATTGACCTGAGTGTGGACGGATTGACTCATACAAGTGCCGTGTGTCTCGTGGGCGGAATGATCTTAAACCCTATAGATAAATGATGTTAAATAGCAATAACTAGATAAATAATGATAAATATAACTAGATAAATAACGTTAAATAATGAAGGCTCTCGGGAACAGTTCTCTAGACAACATCAAGTATAAGTATCCACCCATCTGATCCCTTCCACCTTATCCCTTCATAACAAAATCCTAATTATCACCATAACTACAACCTTCACCTATACCATACTACCACTAATTAACCACAAAACACCCTTGCACACACCTGCGCAAACACACCTCCACACACCCACACACAAACGAGAAAACAAACAAAAACATAAAACTTTCCCAACCATATGTCACCAGAGCCACCCATGTGGTTTCACCGGTAAAAGTTGACACTATATTTTCCTCTTATTGAAGGGTTCCTGGGGCTTACCTTCATCAGTAATGTCCTCCACGAAGTCCTCCGGGTCGCTGAAGTCTGGTTCCTCCTCCTCCTGGCCTCCTTCGTCCTCATTTTCAAGGTGTTTTGTTTTGTTTTTCTTCGCCATGTTGAGCGGTGGTGTGGGAATGGCGGGGAACAGTGTGACCAGAACGTAATGGCAGCTCGACCCTTACTCACTCCCTCTATTTAGGTTATATTTTGGTATGTCATGGTTTTTTTTTGTGTTGTTTGTATTTTATGTGGTTTTGTTTTATTTGTTATGTGGTTTTTGTTCTTGTTTTTTTAAGTTTAATGTGTTAATTCAAAGGTTTTATTATATTATATATTTCACGTTATTTCGAGGTTATTCTTACATTCTGATCAGTTATTTGTGTTCTATTTAATTTTGTTATTACATTATCAGTTTATTTAATGTTTTGATGATGAAATATACGCGTGAATATATGAGTTACTGGCAGAAATAAATATTAGAAAGTATCGTCGCCTATGTTGGTAATACTTGCGTGTGCTGTTCCAATAATGTAAAGGCAATGTATTATTATTATTACTTTCTTCTTTTCTAATATTCCGATATAACAAACAAAAATAATCTATTATATATAAGAAAAATATATTATGTGCGAATAACACGATTTGTTTCTCCTTTCATGTTAGGATACAGATCACAGCACAGCGGCAATTAACCCTCTACCCTAGTAAGTATAATGAAGAAAAGCAAACAAATATAATAATAATAATAATAAAAGAACGATTATTATATATAGAAATACTTTAATTCGTGTAGTAATAAAAAAAAAACCTTACAATTCTATTTCTACATTCAATAAAAACACGTATATTGTATTATTTATATTAAAGCATATATGGATGTAGATATTATAAGTAGTATAATAATGATAGTAATTAATTAAAAAGCTATGTATTGTATTTACTTATATGTATTGTATTGTATTAGAAAATTATTGATCTATATAAATCTATTAATCTGTATAAAAATCTGGACATTATTATTATTATCATTATTATTATTATTATCATTATTATTGTAATGGACGAGGATAAGATTATAATTATATGTAAAATAAATTTGATCATGTATAAATATAATAATAATAATAATAATTCATTGGGTGTATATATATAACATTAATTAAACACATATTAAAAAGAGAGAGAGAGAGAGCGAGAGAGAGAGAGAGAGAGAGAGAGAGAGAGAGAGAGAGAGAGAGAGAGAGAGAGAGAGAGAGAGAGAGAGAGAGAGAGAGAGAGAGAGAGAGATAATAAATAATAAAAAACAAACAATATAATAAAACGAGACAAACAATGAACAATTTTTCGGAACAAAGACGCGGGAAAATAAATCAAAATAAATAAATAAATTGAAAAAAACAGGAAGAAAAAAAAAACAGAAGCAAAAGAAGGAATTAAATTAAAAGAAAAAAAAAGGAAAAAAGAGAAAGGAAGAAAATTGAGAAAAAATTAAAGAAAGTAAAAAAAAAAAAAATGTTAAAAAACCCGTAAATTCTAAAGATTTTTTTTACGAAAGCGAAAAACAACTTTTTGGTAATCTCGTAAATGTTTCTCAAAAAACTAAAACAAACGTACACACACACACACACACACACATACTTATATTACATTATTATATCTAAGGCACATTTAAGTAATAATAATAACAATAATAATAAGTATTTCCTAAAAGAACACACAGGTAGGTGGCTTTAAATCCTAAAAGAACACAATAATAATAATGCAATGTGAAATAACTATATATATAAAAATAAAAATAAAAATAACTGGAATATTTCTCAAAAAACTGAAAAAAAAACAATTATTTCTCATACTAAGAATGTGACCAAAACTCTCTCTCTCTCTCTCTCTCTCTCTCTCTCTCTCTCTCTCTCTCTCTCTCTCTCTCTCTCTCTCTCTCTCTCTCTCTCTCTCTCTCTCTCTCTCTCTCTTTCTTAATATGAAGATTCAGTTCTTTCCAATAATCTGTAGCCTGAAGATCCTTGCTGACTCACCCTGTAGGAGGAGGAGGAGGAGGAGGAGGAGGAAGGGAAGGTTATGGGAAGGGAATGAAAAGGAGGAGGGAGAGGAAAGGTAGGAGGAGGAGGAGGAGGAGGAGGAGGAGGAGGAAGATGAAAAGAATCTAAATGTTTCTTGTTAAACTAAATCATAATAATAATAATAATAATAACTTGTTTTAAGTATAAATTTAAGTAATGTGAGAGAGAGAGAGAGAGAGAGAGAGAGAGAGAGAGAGAGAGAGAGAGAGAGAGAGAGAGAGAGAGAGAGAGAGAGAGAGAGAGAGAGTAGTAGTAGTAGTAGAGATAAAATAAAGATTCTCTCTCTCTCTCTCTCTCTCTACATAACTTAAAAAATACAATAAAATGAGTACATGAGAAGGGGGGAGGGGACAGTACATACACACACACATACATACACACACACACACACACACACACA
>JAXIVD010007513.1:15000-19864 GCA_036785275.1 Cancer borealis
TTCTCCTTTTCCTATGACACACAAACACACACACACACACACACACACGTACACACACACACACACACACACACACACACACGTACACATAACCACACATAGACCTAAAATAAGCAAGTAAACAGTAAATAAACAAAACAATAACAATGACAATTTACCTCCACACACACACACACACACATACGTACACATACACACACAAAACAAACAAAAACAAACACACATAAACCTAAAAGAACACAAAAACAAAGAAAACTAAAAGAAAAACAAACCGTCAAATATTTTCCCTCAAAGACGTAAAAATGAAAACAAAGACGAATATTTACCCAAAAAATGAAGTTAAAAGTGAATAAAGTCCATTTAACACAAGGACTGATGTAAGAATAGTCTCTTCTCCTCGTCATGGTGACCTTAGAGGCGGGGGGGGGGCGGGGTATAGGGTCAAATAAGGTCACTTTGTCCTCTCTCTGTCATTCACTCCCACTTCCTCTCGATCTCTCACTTTTTCTGTCACTTTCACTTCCTCTGTTTTTCCTCTTCTTCTTCTTGTGGCTCCTTTTAGCTCGTTTTCCTCTGAATACTAACAATAACAATGAATTTATAATGAGAAATAGCATTGTAATAATATAATAATGATCAGATATATAGTTTGAAAAATATGATGTAAGATTTGATGGAAAATTAGCCTTAAATTTGAACTATTAAGAAAAAAAATAAGATGAACCTAATATTGACATTGTAATTACAGACGATTATTATATTTAAATAGTAATTAGGAATCCTCAACATAATTTAACTATACTTTTTATTAATACTATTTTATAATTATTATTAGTATTAGCAAACATTAATTAACCCAGATTACACCTAATTATTTCTCTCTCTCTCTCTCTCTCTCTCCTCTCTCTCTCTCTCTCTCTCTCTCTCTCTCTCTCTCTCTCTCTCTCTCTCATCCTAGCAATATAATAATAATAATAATAATATACTTGTCAATTATTTTTTTTAAGAGTAATATATTATAATTATTACCAGTGTGTGTGTGTGTGTGTGTGTGTGTGTGTGTGTGTGTGTGTGTGTGTGTGTGTGTGTCTGTGTGTGTGTGTGTGTGTGTGTGTGTGTGTATCATCATCACCATCAGCTTTGCTTTGTATATATAATAATGATAATAATAATAATGATGATAATAATAATGATAATGATAATAATAATAATGATGATAACAGTATAAATATATTCTTTATTTATTTATTTAACACACAATTGGTGATAAATAATTGCACCATTATCACACATTAAGTTATTGTAGGGAAGTAAATAATAATAATAATAATAATAATAATAATAATAATAATAATAATAATAATAATAATAATAATAATGATAATAATAATAACAATAATAATAATTTACTTCCTGTCTTGGCACATAATTATTTATTGACTTATTTATTAGATACATTTATTTATTTATTTATTTATTTATTTATTTATTTATTTGAAATGCATAATTATAATTGTCATTTTTGTTTTGATTAAGTAAAGTTTAAGTAAATGCATTTGTACAACTGCGGCTCTCTCTCTCTCTCTCTCTCTCTCTCTCTCTCTCTCTCTCTCTCTCTCTCTCTCTCTCTCTCTCTCTCTCTCTCTCTCTCTCTCTCTCTCTCTCTCTCTCTCTCTCTCTCTCTCTCTAATCGAATGCGTAATATTAATTGTCATTTTGTTTGATTAATATAGTTTAAATAAATGCATATGTCTGTGTGTGTGTGTGTGTGTGTGTGTGTGTGTGTGTGTGTGTGTGTGTGTGTGTGTGTGTGTGTGTGTGTGTGTGTGTGTGTCTCAAATTTAATGCTTATAAATACAATTGTCATTTTTGTTCATTAATAATTTTTAAGTAAATGCTCTCTCTCTCTCTCTCTCTCTCTCTCTCTCTCTCTCTCTCTCTCTAACACCCCTACCCCACCCCCGCCCCCCCTCAGAGGCCAAGCAAGGTGGGGTCAAGGTTGGTCACCACATAGTCGTGATAGTAGACCATGATGCCGAGAGGTTGACCCAAGATTAAGGACGACCAGACTATCAAGTTACCGACCCGCGGACCAAACTTCGACTTGGCAACGGTGCTCAAATATACTAAAGGAACCTGTGTGGGGGGGGTGGGGGGAAGGGGGATAATTAGAATGGATTAATTAGTATATATAAATTAAATTAGTTATATTATTAATTAGGGAGGATGTATATTATTAATTAAAATGGATTAATTAATATATATAAATTAATTGCTTGATTGATAAATATATATATAAGATTAATTAGAGAGATATATGTCATTAATTAAAATAAATTAATTAATATATATAAATTAATTCCTTGACTAATAAATATATATAAGATTCATCAGAAAAAATAAATTAAAATCAAATTAATAAAAAAAAAAAAAAAATTATCCTACTCCTCCTAACTCCTCCCACCGCCCACGTAGCCCCGCCCACCTGCGTCATCATGCCCAGGAACACGCCCACTTTGTACATGTGTAAGGGTATCGACACCAGGTACTCGTGCAGGGCGGCAGAGATGAGGAACACAGCCATGGAGGCAGACCAACGACTGTACCGAGCTTGCATTATGGGGACGAACACGTGTCTGGGGAGGGGGGGGGAGGTAAAGTGGGGGTAAGGTGAGGTGAGGGGGTGTGTGTGGGAGGGAAGGGGAGGGAAGGGAAGGGAAGGGAAGGTAAGGTAAGGTAAGGTAAGGTAAGGTAAGGTAAGGTTAGGTAAGGTGAGGTAAGGTAAGGTAAGGTAAGGTAAGGTAAGGTAAGGTAAGGTAAGGTAAAGTAAGGTAAGGTAAGGTAAGGTGAGGTAAGGTAAGGTAAGGTAAGGTAAGGTAAAGTAAGGTAAGGTAAGGTAAGGTAAGGTAAGGTAAGGTAAGGTAAGGTAAGGTAAGGTAAGGTAAGGTAAGGTAAGGTAAAGTAAAGTAAGGTAAGGTAAGGTAAGGTAAGGTAAGGTAAGGTAAGGTAAGGTAAGGTAAGGTAAGGTAAGATTAGGTTAGGTTAGCTTTATATAATATTACTGACAAAAGGCACACACACACACACACACACACACGTACGTACACACATCCCCACCCACCCCACACCCCCACACCTACCTGAGCGCCCACTTATGCACAGGTAAGTTCCACAGCCTCCAAAAGGTCCCCACATCCTTAGCGTTCCACCAATCCTGATAGAAGTTACGATCCGCAAAATACAGTAACTCAGCCATCGTGTTAAGGAAGGAGTGGAAGAGTAAGTAGAACCAGCTTAGCCAGACGATGTGGTTAGGGATCTGTGGGGGGGGCGGAGGGGGGGGAGGGGGTGGAGGAGGGAAGGATGGGTAGGTGGGAAGAGGATGGGGAGGTGAGAGGTGGAAGGAGAGGGAAGGATAGGTGGGAAGGTAGAGGGGTAGGGAAGGGAAGGAGGAAGGATAGGAAGGATAGGTGGGAAGGTAGAGTGGGAGGGAAGGGAGAGAAGGATAGGTAGGATGTGTGGAGGAGTGGAGGGGTGGAGGGGGAGTGAAGGATAGGTAGGAAGGATAGGAAGAGAGGGAGGGATGATATATATAAATTAGATCAATATAGTAAGAGTTTGTATAGATAATGTTATATACAACTTTTTTTGTTTTTTTCAATTCTTACTCAAAAAAATGAAAAAAAAATGAAAGGAAATATTTTCTGAAACACATTAGATTTATAAGGAAACGAAAAATAATAATAATAATAATAATAATAATAATAATAATAATAATAATAAACTTACCGCCAATTTTAGAAGACGTTCAGCGCATCTTAAGTATTCAGGTCCTGAGAAAAAAAAAATAAAATAAAATAAAATAAAATAAAAATAAATAAATAAATAAATAATAATAATAATGATAATAATAATAATAATAATAATGATAATAATACTTACTGAGAATGATTGGAAGGAGTTTTTAACACTAGGAATCATCCATTGTTGAAACATTGCTAAAATTATATTACTAATTACTACGACCTCCAGCATACGACGGAGCAGGAACCTGAAATAGTAAGGAATAGTAGTAGTAGTAGTAGTAGTAGTAGTAGTAGTAGTAGTACAAAATCCTAATCCTCTCTTGCAATCTCTCTCTCTCTCTCTCTCTCTCTCTCTCTCTCTCTCTCTCTCTCTCTCTCTCTCTCTCTCTCTCTCTCTCTCTCTCTCTCTCTCTCTCTCTCTCTCTCTCTCTCTCTCTCTCTCTCTCTCTCTCTCTGACCTTTTCCTGATCCGCTGTGACCTTGGGAAGTTGAGTTCGTAGCAGAGTGTGGGCGCCGCGAGGAAGTAGTAGAGGTCAGGTAAGGTCAGGTTGTCTGGGTACTGGGTCAAGGTCACGCCCGTGTGGTGGGTGGTGTCTGCCTCATCTGGGTTGACCTCTTGACCTGGGGGGAGGAGGAGGAGGAGGAGGAGGAGGAGGAGGAGGAGGAGGAGGAGGAGGAGGAGGAGGAGGAGGAAGAGGAGGAGGAGGAGAGGAATAAATAAATAACAATAATTCCAAAACACACGTACACACACACGTACACACACACACACACACACACACACACACACACACACACACACACACGTACACACACACACACTCGTACACACACTCACCGTTCGTCTGTGCTTTCCTGAACGTGAAACTCTTCCTTCGCGATAAATTAGATGTATTTTGTGTACGGCACCAATGGTTTACATGTGCGTATGACCACAGCTTCAGGAACAGCAATGTGTACACAACGCACACCACTGTACGTCCAACTGGTGCACATGGAATAAAGATGAGGTCAGACGTACATGTAAAAGATGGTTATGGTAGATTATACGTACATAG
>JAXIVD010007514.1:7500-19857 GCA_036785275.1 Cancer borealis
CTCTTTTATATACATTCATAAATACGCAATTGCCTCATTTACAACATCGTATTAAAATATAAGTAATAATATTTTACGATATGATAAAAATATGATAACACAATACAACAAAATAAACTAGAAATATTTGTAACATTGCACTTTTTGTCTTATTTATGTTTTTCTTTCTTTTAACCTGAAGCGACGAGGTGTCTGGCGTCATCAGTGCGTCCCCGCGGCCTTGGCATCGACTCTGCAATGTTTCAGCGTGTTGGGGGAACCTTTCAACACTCTCTTCATTCACCCAATCAAGGTACGAACAAACACGTCTTCAAAATCTTCTCCAAAACCCAACGTCTTTATAAATTGTTTTGCTAATCCCAATTTGACATGAAGTGGAGGCAACACAGCTGTCTCTTGCTTCCTACTCATCATTGTAAGTTGTTTCATCCTCCCTACTCATCATTCCAAGCTGTCTCATCCTCCCTACTCATCCTTCCTACTCATCATTCCAAGCTGTCTCATCCTCCCTACTCATCCTTCCTACTCATCCCACCTCATGTTTACAGTTTGTGAGGTAATACCAAATGATTAGTGTTATAATATTGAATCTGACTCATCACTCACTCATCCCAGCCATGACATTTGACTACTTGATGTACAATAACAATGACATAACTCACCTAAACATATTAATTATAATGATGAGTGAGTGTTCCTCTGTTCCGGCGGATCATATAGATTATTTGTTCCTAATTAGCTCCAGGAATTGATACATAAACAATACGAAAATCATTAGAAAAAGTAAACAATGCAATGTAGTGTAATTGTTTTGCAGTTAATGATGGGTAATGATATGTATTGTTAGGGAAAAGAGGATGGAAGTTTCCTTATTTCCACTAATTAAATGTATTATGAGGGTGAAGACACGGAAGTTACATTTGTCAAGTTACTAATTTATTAAGTAACTGATCTTTGAACTTATTTATCTGTTAATTTATTTATCTGTTGAATTCATGTGAACAGGTAATCAAATAACTGTTTACCTGCTATCTAATTAACGGAGTCGGTGTGTAAGGTGTTAGATATTTGATAAGATTATTCTATTTTACATACTCTCTCACTCTCTCTCTCTCTCTCTCTCTCTCTCTCTCTCTCTCTCTCTCTCTCTCTCTCTCTCTCTCTCTCTCTCTCTCTCTCTCTCTCTCTCTCTCTCACATAACCATCGTCAGAATGTGAAATGTGATGTCGTTCAAAAAGAATTATACACTTTTGAAGACTTTCTATCACTTCATGAATGTGGTGAAGCAATCTAAGAGGAAAGAGGGATGGAAGGAGGGAAGAAGAGGGAAGAGAAATGAAACTAGAGACAGGAGAATTAAGGCTGATGAAAGGATAAATGGAGAGAGAGAGAGAGAGAGAGAGAGAGAGAGAGAGAGAGAGAGAGAGAGAGAGAGAGAGAGAGAGAGAGAGAGAGAGAGAGAGAGAGAGAGAGAGCATGTGTACAGGTGTTAGAGGGGAGAGTATGTACTGAGGAGTGAAGATCTGAGGGAAGGCGAGGGGAAGGCTGGAAGGAAAATAGTTTAAATATTTGAGAAGGAAAAGTGGAAGAAGAATGGGAAAAGGAGGAGGGAAGAATGAATAGGAACTAAGCAAGGGAGGTTAGCTGAAAGGAATTGGAGAAGGAATATGAGAGAGAGAGAGAGAGAGAAAGAGAGAGAGAGAGATGTAGGCATTAAATTCTTCTTGACAGTCTCTTATACAATTACAATATGAACTCCTCTTCTTCCTCCTCTTCCTCTTCTTCCTCTTCTTTTCTCTTTCCTCCTCCTTATATTCCTCTTCACATACATATCATTCTCTCCTTTCCTCTCTCTCTCTCTCTTTCTATATAATTTACTACTACTACTACTACCACTACTATTACTACTATTACTACTACTACTACTTCTACTACTACTACTACAACTCGTCCTACAAAAACGCTATCATTTTATAAAGCCGTGAAATATTTGAGGGGAAAATTTATACCTTTGGGAATGACAATATATTTCACTTTGTTTTATGGAGGATAGGATGGTGGTGGCTGTATTTTATTCCTGTATTCTATGTATTATTTTATCTATTATCATTGCTATTATTATTATTTATTATTATTTTTTCTGATCTATTTCTGTCTCGTGGAATAGAAAGAGTGGAATTAAGTCGATGTTTCTTTTGGGGGGTGGGTGGGTGGAGGGTGATGTTGGGGGTGGGCTTGTTGAAAGGAAGGGAGGTCAATGTAAAGGTCAGGTGCGTGTAGGAAAAAGGTCAGGGTCAGGTTAGGGTCATGTCAGGTCATGTTAGGTTAGGTCACACTCCCGTCTGTTGGGTGTTTGTTTTGTTTGTTTGTTCTTTATTTGCTTAGTGATGTATTTATTTTTTTGTTTTTTGTGTTTATTTCCTGTTCTCTGTCTGTTTTTTGTATATCTTTCTATTGTTTTTCTCTTATTTTTTTTTTCTCTCTCTCTCTCTCTCTCTCTCTCTCTCTCTCTCTCTCTCTCTCTCTCTCTCTCTCTCTCTCTCTCTCTCTCTCTCTCTCTCTCTCTCTCTCTCTCTGTTGCATATGTAGTAGTAGAGGAAGGCGAGGAAGAAAGGAAGATAGAGAGAGCTTAGGTCGTCTGTGTTTTCCTCCTTTCCTTCATCCTTCCCTCCTTCCCTCCTTACCTCCTTCCCTCCTTACTTCCTTCCCACTGTCCTTCCATCCCTCCCTCCTTCCCTCTTTCCCTCAATCCCTCGTTCTCTCAGTCTCACCTTCCCACATTCCTTCCATCCTTCCCATCTTCCCTCCTTCCCTCCTTCCCTCCTTCCTTCCTTCCCTCCTTCCTTCCTCGTCTTCACATTCATTTGGTGGAATCGGCGAGACACAGCTTCGGTTCCGTTGGCTTCATAGAGGTCCGGATGCCATTTGTGTCGTTCCGGCCACCTTCACGGCGCCTTCAGGAGATCCGTTGCGATTAATGGCAGTTCAGGATCGTAATGGATGGCATTCCGGATCGGCGGTTCCATTAAGCGACGATCCGTTCCGTTTGTTGGTTGTATGTATCCGTATTTATTTTTTTTATTATTATTATTATTATTTTTTTTTTGGTGTGCATTTTTTTTTTTTTTGTTCGTTTTTTTTTTTTTTTTTTTTTTTTTTTTTTTTTTCTCTTTTCTCTTTCTTTTTTGTGTGTGTGTGACTCGTGAAAAATAAATAAATAATAAATAAATAAATAAATAAAATAAATAAATAATAAATGTGCGATTACGATATACAAATAATAAATAAAAACAACACCGAGACTTAAATACAGGATTAAATATTGACAAATAGAAAAAAAAAAAATAACGTCAACATTTAAAATAGACGGAAAAAAAAAAAAAAAAAAAAAAAAACGAAATTGGTCTCGTTTTCCATTTTCTTTTTAGAGCAAACAATAAAAAAATAAAAATAAAATGGCACCATGAGGCAAGGCAGACAGGCAGACAAGAGGCTTTCAAGGTCATATCTCAACACTTTATACATTTGAAGGTAAATCACAACAAACATTGAAAGATGTGACACTAAATTGATGTGAAGTTGATGGAAGTTGAGACGAGAGTAACTTCCTTAGGCCTATAAACCACGAAGAGGAGGAAGGAAGGAAGGAAGGAGAAGGATGGAGGAAGGCACAGCAAGGAGGAAAGAAAGAAGGAATGCTAGGAAGGATGAAGACAAGTAGAGAAAGAGTGGGAGGAGAAGGAGGCAAGAAGAATGGAGAGAAGTATTGGTATAAATGAGGAAAGTAAGATAAAGAGGGAAGAGAATGGAGAAAGGAAGGAAGGAAGGAAGGAAGGATAACTGGTAGATACATAGGAGTAGAGAAGGAAGGAGAAACAAGGAGGGGAAGAGAAGGAGGCAAGGGAACATGGGATAGGTAGGTAGGTGAGAAAGTGAAGGGAATATGAAGGGAAAGTGAAGGGAAGGTGAAGGGAAAGCGGTTTAATCTTGAGGAGAGAGAAATCTTATTGTGACACCTCCACAAACCTAACTCATTCCTCTCTCTCCTCCCCTCTCCTCCCCTCTTCATCCCTCTCCCACCCCTCTCCCTCCACTGTCTAAGGTCTAATCTCTCCCTCCCCCCCACCCCTCCACACCCTCCCTTACACCTACCCTCCCCCCCATCACCCTTCCTAACATTCCCTTTGTACACGTAACCAAGACTCTCACTCTATTCTTGTCTCCAAATTAATGGACACGATTAGTTGTGACAGTATTAGAAAATTATCTGGTGCTGTTTTTTGTTCTCCCTTTCTATTCCTTTGTGTTCTTTTATAATCTTTCCTTACATTATCACTTCATTAACTCTCTCTTTACTCTCTATCCTTCCTCCTTTATCTCTCCTTACATGGCCTCCTTACACCTCCCTGATCCCCTCTTTTACATCTCTTCTTCACCCTTTACTTTATCCTCTCCCCTTCCTCCACTTCTTCTTTACTCCTGTCCTTACACACTTCTCCTCCCCCTCCTCCCTCACCACCACCACCACACTCCCTCGTCTGCCACCCACGCCCACGTACTTTCACCTTAATTCACCTGGATGCCTCACCTACGTCACCTGCAATATACGAGTCTCATTTGTGGGACAACAGGTAATGGGGCTTTCAGTCAGGTGGCGGCATGGAGGGCGATGGGGTGACGGGCTTAGAGGCGTCTTTAGAACCCACTATGACTGAATAGCGGAAGGGGAGGAGCAGGAGGAGGAGGAAGAAGAAGAAGAGGAAGAGGAGGAAGGTCGCTAAAATGAGAAGTTAAGATGACGTGGTAGGGTGATAGAAGAGTGGCGAGGTAGATAGAGACGTGATAGAAATGTGATAAAGATGAAAAGGTAGAGTTAGTGTGGCAGAGAAGAGGAGAGGATGCTAAGGCCAGAAGGAGGAGGAGGAGGAGGAGGAGGAGGAGGAGGAGGAGGAGGAGGAGGAGGAGGAGGAGGAGGAGGAGGAGGAGGAGGAGGAGGAGGAGATATGATTACAAAGCATAACTAACAAACAGCAACATACCAAATCCTTACTAGGCTGTTTGATGTCACTACTCTACACTAACTACTTATAGGAGAAGTATGATAGTTCAGCAGAAGGCTCCTCCTCACCCACCCACCCACCTACCCATCCTACAACCCCAAAAGATGGCTGGAAAATAAGTAATACCATAAATATTTGTAAAGAGAGTGAAAAAAGTTTAATATATTCTAGCTTTTCTAAATACTTGTTGATGTAGACACAATGTGTGGGTAACCTAACCTTACCTTACCTAACCTAACCTAGACACAATGTATGGGTAATGTAGAAACCTCATCTCACCTTTCCTATGGAGGCAGCAGTCGATCAGGTTCCATCACCGTTCAATGTACAGAGTGAGAGTACTTTCCTTGTTAAAATAGTTTCCCTTTGTGGTAGTGACCCTCGGTACATCCCCAATGATGGTCACTAACTGTCAAGGGTTCCACAGTCCATTACAAGTCGAGAGTAGTAGTGGTGATCGTTAACTTAGTGCTTTATGTGCGTGTGAGAGGGTATAGTAGTCGTGAAGCCATAGGAGGAAGAGGAAGAGGAGGGGGAAGAGGAGAAGGAGGAAGAGGAGGAAGAGGAGTAGCATGATTGAGATGTGAAGGTGGGTCATATGATAGAGAGGAGGAGAGGGAGGAGACAGCCAGTATAACAAAAGAGTATAGAAGATAGGAGGAGGAGGAGGAGGAGGGGGAGGAAGAGGAAAAGGAGACAGGAAAGAGGAGAAGGAGGAGGAAGATATTGAATGGGAGGCAAAGAGGAGAGTGTCCAGTGTGACATAGGAGAGAAGAGCAATATGATAAAGGAGAAGAAGAAGAAGGAAGATAGAAATACGAGAACTGGAAGACAGGAATAGAGAAGAGAAGAGGAGGGCAATGAGAACAAAGGATAGGGAGGACAAAGGAGGGAACATGGCTTGAATTACATGTAGGAGGGGGAGGAGGACGATGAGGAGGAAGAAGAGGATGAGTAAGAGAATGAGGGTTGTATGGATGAAGGAGGAGGAAGAAGAGGAAGACGAGGATGTATAACCAACAAAAATAAATCGAGGAAAATAACAGAATAATGAAAAAAACACAAAAATGGATAGAATAGGATAGGATAGGATAGGATAGGAGAGATGAATACAAAGATGAAGAGATGAATAGGTAAAGCTAAACCCATTGTCATATCTATCCTAGTAAGCCTTCCCCCCATTCCTCCCCCTCTACCTTTTTTTTTTTTTATCCTTTGTGTGTTCGTTATAGAAGCGGGCTTGACGTATAGTGGGTTTTGTCCCAGCTCGAGTGTTGTCATTAGCGCCTCTGTGTATGCTGCACGTTTTTGTGTGTCGGGCGGAAAGCGAGTACACGAACGACACTATACAAGGTTAGGTTGTCACATAGTGTGGTGTCAGCTGGGTGAAAATTGACTCGCTCACTCTTTTTCTCTTTTTTAACTATATATATATTTTTTATATTCTCTCCCTCTCTCTAATTGCCTGTTTTTATGTGGTTTTCTGAGTTAGAGAGAGAAAGAAAGAGGGAAAGTTAGAGAGAAAGAGATAGAGATAGAGAGCAAGAAGTCGCTAGCGTGGATGCACTCTACGGAAAATACTCTCACGTTTCATTTACTTCACCCAGTAAGATGAAGTTCAAGCTGCGTGTGGTGCAAGGATTCTAAAAGCTTAACACGAGCCTCTGATCCTTATAATCTTACACATTCTGATCCCTTTACACCTTACCTATCCATAACACTTCAAAACACTCACACATCTATACTCTAACATATTTCAAGCATTAGGAATACTTAAAATTATCTTATACAGTAATTTTATTCGAAAAGCTATAACAAATAAAACGTCTTTCTTTGTAGGAGGTAAGGTGGTTCTATCTTATTTATGTGATTGATGAGGTTTCTTTAAAAATATACCTGTTACTACACACCTGTCCACCTGTCACACATCTGTCACATCTGAAATGCTACCTACACCTTTGGGCACGTGCCTCGTTACACCTGAGATCCGTTCATTATCGCCCTTCACCTGCTTTCCAGACATTGCTCACCTTTACACTTTTATCTCTTCTCTGCAAACTGAACCCAGGTGTGTGTTTGCCTTTTTGCATGTCATGTCTCCCTTATTCAATGTATTTTTTACGTACTACTTAAGATATTTCATTTTTTTAATCCCCAATACATTTTCCATTAACATTTTAACCTTTTTCTCAATATTTTTTCTCTCTTCTGAGGCTGTAAAATGTTCAGTGTCTAATTATTAAAAGGTGTATTTTTTGCCGTCCATTTGAGGATCATTAGAATTTTCAAAGCACGTCATTTTGCTTTTAGTTTCCTGAAGATAATTATTGGAATCTCATTTGGGAGTTCATAAATATTGTTGACATCCTTACCTGCCAAGTCTCAGGTGCGTTTCATTAACAGGGGAATTAAGGGTCTGACGGGTTATTATCGTTAATTACGCTCTTACTTCACCTGGCTAAAATATTCCGCTACTTCTGTCTAACGGGAATCAAGGTGAACTGCTAATGGGAGAATAAAAACAATAATTAATAACTCCAGCGTGAAATTGGATATATATTCTTAGGGTCAGTGTGAGGGGAAGTGGGTCGAGGAATTGAGGGGAAGTGAGGGTAATTGACAAGGAAGGTATTTTAATGGGAAGAGGAATGGAGATAAGTTTTAAAGGAGGAAGATAAGTGTAGGAAGGGAAGGATTGCATGGGTGACACTAGGAAGGAGGGAAGGAAGGAAGGATGGAGTGAGGGCTGAGAAGAACATGGATAGGTGAGAGGAAGAAGGGAAGAGAAGAAGATAGATGATAATTATTGGAAGTAGTTTAGGATGAGAGAAAAAAGTCTAACGAGAAAGAAAAAAATAATGGAAGTGGAAATTAAACATGTAAAAAATAGATAAGAATATTTAGGTTCATAGAATAACAAAACTAAATGGAAAAATAAGATACAAAAAAAGAAAGATAGAAATCAATATAAACAAAATAATGATATCAACAGACACCTTGATAACTAAATCATAAATATAATAAAGTAACATAATGACTTTTTAAATGCATCTCATTATAAAACTCATTATGATCCCATAGTTCATACCCAACTTAGGAAAAAGAGAATCTAATCGCTAATACGTAGAAAATGGGAAACCAAGTATTCAGATAAAAAAGAAAGCGTGGCATGTGAAGGGAGAACTTTAGGAAACGTGATGACCAAAGTTGGTTAACACTTTTTCGTACACCCTCTGTTCAGTGTGTGTGTGTGTGTGTGTGTGTGTGTGTGCGTGTGCGTGTGCGTGTGTGTGTGTGTGTGTGTGTGTGCGTGTGCGCGTGTGCGTGTGCGTGTGCGTGTGTGTGTGTGTGTGTGTGTGTGTGTGTTTTCATTCTTTGGTGCAAACTTATGAACTTCTTGTAAACTTAAAACTTCTTAAGCATGTAAAGTTTGTTGTATATTGTGAGGTAATGTACATTGAAAAGAGAATTGGTTTACACACACACACACACACACACACACACACACACACACACACACACACACACACACATACACACACACACACACACACACACACACACACACACACACACACACACACACACACACACACACACATCTTTAATTAAATCAGTTACTCTTGAGAGCCAAAAATCTTAAAAACACGAGAAAAAACAAAAATAATTGTCTTAATTGTAACAAAAAATATAAAGTTAAAAATATTAGAAGCAAAGAAAACGGAGAGTAAACCTTAACAAAAAACGGACACCTAACACTGCCATCTGTCGGAAGTTTTCTCGTCTTATGAACCTGAATAAGACTGAAAGGAAGGGAAGGAAAAGAAGAGAGGAAAGAAGGGAACACTGAAGGGAAGAAGGAAATCAGGAAGGAAAGATAAAGAAATAAGTAAAAAAAGTAATTGATTGAGAATGAACGAAAGGAAAGTTAAATGAGAAATAAGGAAAAAAAAGGAAAAAAATAAATGATTGGGAAAATAAAAGCAGGAACGGAATAAATGGAAAGGAATAAAGGAGTGAACGAGTAAAAAGGAATTAAAAAGACATAATAAATAAAGGAAACAGAAGGAAATGAGAGAAAAAAAGAGGGAAATACAGGAAACAAAGGAAGGATAAGAGAGAAAAAAGGAAATAAATGGCACTTGGAGGAAAAAAAGAGGAAGAGGAAGAGAAAGTAAAAAAAAGAGGAGGAGGAGGAAGGAAGAAAAAGAAGAAGAGAAGGAAGGATAGTGATAGGAATAGCGCTACTTCTCTGTACCACATGGCTACCAAAAGAGGAGAGAAGGAGGGAAGAGGAGGAGAGAAGGAGGGAAGAGGAAAGGAGAGGAGGGAAGGAGGATCATTAAGAGGAGAGAAGGAGGCAAGGAAGGAGGAATGACCTAATTCAAGTTCATTGGTGTTGTCTAGTGTGGTGTGTCTGTTCTGGTGCTTCCTGGGGCCTTCCTTCCTTCCTTCCTTCCTTCCTTCCTTCCTTCCTTCCTTCCTTCCTTCCTTCCTTCCTTCCTTTTTTTTTATATCCTTCCTTTTTTTCTCTCCTTCCCTTCCTTCTTTCCCTCCTTCCTTCCATCTTTCCTTCCTTTCTTCCTTCCTTCCTTCCTTCAATTATTCATTCATTTACATATTCATTATTATATCATTCCTTTGTGTTCATGTTGTCTCTCCATTTATCATCTCTCTCTCTCTCTCTCTCTCTCTCTCTCTCTCTCTCTCTCTCTCTCTCTCTCTCTCTCTCTCTCTCTCTCTCTCTCTCCTGAAGCAGAGTGTGTTTGTAAGTGCTCATTAGGGCTTCTCCTCCCGGAAGGTAGCTTGTGCACCTTGTCTTACCTGCAGGTGTGTGGAGACAGGTGTGCTAATTAACATCACCTGCCTTACCTTGCCTTGCCTTGCCTGGCCCACCTTCATCATAAAGATTTCGTGATGCTTGGGTTAATTAACTCACCTTTTTGTTAATTCTATCGTTTTTGTTTGAAGTCCGTGTGTGTGTGTGTGTGTGTGTGTGTGTGTGTGTGTGTGTGTGTGTGTGTGTGTGTGTGTGTGTGTGTGTGTGTTTTGGTGTGACTGTAGACGCGTCCACACACACGCGCCCACACACGTACACACACACACACACACGTACACACACACACACACACACACACACACACACACACACACACACACACACACACACACACTGAAGCTAACTAACAAGGTGTGTGACTTGCCTACGTCAGCTAGACTTTACTCAAAGTCAGAGAGAGAGAGAGAGAGAGAGAGAGAGAGAGAGAGAGAGAGAGAGAGAGAGAGAGAGAGAGAGAGAGAGAGAGAGAATATATATGTTTGTGGTTACTGCCTGCATGCTATAATAGTCTGTGCCCGTGTGTGTGTGTGTGTGTGTGTGTGTGTGTGTGTGTGTGCGTGTGCGTGTGCGTGTGCGTGTGTTCCAAGGACATTCAAGTGAGGCAGTCAATATGCAAATTTCTTGAACGGGTGTGGTGGTCCCGGTGGAGGTTGGCAGTGGGACTCATTACTGTTTTTTCCTTATCATATCTCTCATGGGAGGAGAGGGAGGAGGGGAGGAAAGGGAGGAAATAGGAGGTAAAGGGAGACAGGCGTGGTGGAAGGGGTGAGGAAACCAGTGAGAGTGATGGGAGGAAGGGAGAGGAAAATATGTAAGAAAGAGAGGAATGGAGAATAGGAGGAACAGGAATGTTATAGAATTGAAAGGAGAAAATAAGGTAGATGGATGTAGGAGGAAAGAGAGGGAGAAACAGAGGGAAATGGTAGAAAAAAGAGGTAAAAGAGAGGAAAGGAAAGGAAAATGTGTGTGGATTAGGAGGAAAAAACATGTAAATTGAAAGGCAACTTGAATTGTGAATCCTTATAGTTTTGTGTGTTTTTCTTTTTTTCTCTCCATTGTTTTAATTTCCCAGTGCAACAAATTTTTTTTGCACTTGTTAATCTTTTCTCTTCTCTCCTCTCTTGCACACATTCTCTCACTCTTTCATTTTCTCTCTTTCTCTCTCATTATACTATTGCCAAGTGTAACACGTGATGAAGCTGGTGCTAGAATCTCAAGTGAAGTGGAATGCTTACCTCACCTCACCTTCAACTCTCTTTCCTTCCTTTGGCAAACTGATGACGAGGAAATTAAACCAGTTATGAAAAGGTTTATGCACAAGATTTTTTATATATTTATTTTTTACCTCCACACTCTCTCTCTCTCTCTCTCTCTCTCTCTCTCTCTCTCTCTCTCTCTCTCTCTCTTTCTCTCTCTCTCTCTCTCTCTCTCTCTCTCTCTCTCTCTCATTATATCTTTTTATTATTTTGTTTAATTTCATCCTTTTTTTCACCTGAAGTCTTAGAATTGTGTGTAAAATTCTTGGTACGATGCTGTTTAATTAAGTGTTTATAACTGTGTGTGTGTGTGTGTATGTGTGTGTGTGTGTGTGTGTGTGTGTGTGTGTGTGTGTGTGTGTGTGTGTGTGTATGTGTGTGTGTGTGTGTGTGTGTGTTATGTTTTATGTCTTATCCCTAAAGAAAATGGGAAATAGATATGTATGTGCAAAAGACAATACCGAGTTAATTTAGTACTCTGAAATATAATTATAAATATAAATAATAATGAAATGGTGAATTATCGAACATAATTTTAACATATTGTATTATTTATTTATTTATTTATTTATTTATTTATTTATTATTATTATTTTTTTTTTGGCTTCCCACTAAAGTTTTGTTTTACGTTTTATTTATTTATTTATTATTATTTTTTAAATTTTTTCATACTTATCGTTCCTCCTCACATATATCTATCTACGTATATATATATATTTATTTTATTTCCTCCTACGTTATTTTTTTTTCCTCGTTTCCTATTATTCATCTTGTTCTTGCCAGACTCTAATTCTTTCTCTTTTTCTTCTTTTTTTTTTTACCTCTTCTTGACCTCTTCCTCCTCCTCCTCCTCCTCTTCCTCCTTCTCCTCCTTTTCCATCTCCTGTCTCACACATTCCTTTGCCTGAGAGAGATAGAAATAGATAGATAGATAGATAGATAGATAGATAGATAGAGAGAGAGAGAGAGAGAGAGAGAGAGAGAGAGAGAGAGAGAGAGAGAGAGAGAGAGAGAGAGAGAGAGAGAGCCAGCCTTGCACATATTGAATACTCTGAAGTCACATGTTTGCATATTTCATGGGTGCGCGCGGCAGGAATATCATTATCTTTGTGGGTTACGCCCTTGTGGAGGCGTTTGAATGTTTGTTTTTATATGCTAAGTATTCAGAAGGGGGGTAGGGAGGGGAAGGGGGGAAGGGGG
>JAXIVD010007515.1:0-17500 GCA_036785275.1 Cancer borealis
AGAGATGCTGCATTCTCTCTCTCTCTCTCTCTCTCTCTCTCTCTCTCTCTCTCTCTCTCTCTCTCTCTCTCTCTCTCTCTCTCTCTCTCTTCTCTCTCTCTCTCTCTCATATGTATTTTCTCTGTTCTGTTTCAATGTTGTTCTAGTTGACTTTTTATCTATCTTTTTTCCGTTTTTTTTAATATCAAGTTTCTTTCATAACTCGAATAAAATATGTGGAATTGAAAATCACAAAATGTCTTCGTTCAATTTGTTTGTTGTGTTCTTGAAGATTGGGAGATAGATTATATAGTGGTTATTTTTATTTGCTCTTTATTTCTCTCTTTTTTTTTATAGTTTTTTCTTTCCCAGTGATTTTTGTTTTTTTTCTTAAACATTTTCTTTATCTTTCTCTTGTCACACATCATCATCACTTTTTTTTTCTCTCTCTCTCTCACTTTTAAATCTCTTTGTTTCTCCCTTTTCAGAATACTTTAAGATTGATCAAAATTATTCACATTTTCTTTCTCTATTTCTTTATATATAATTTTCATCTCTAAGCCTTTTCCACTTCTTTTAAAATTTATATACACCTGTGGAATAACATTTTTTTTTCTAATTTTCTATCAATTACGTTTCACAGGTAAGTAAGAATATGTCTGGAATTGGTTTGGGTGTCTGGTTACCTGTTAATTACTTTCTGATCCCCTTGCCCCTCTTAATCACCTGTTAATTACCTAATCCCTTCTCGACAGGTGTATTGGAGGTGGGGAAAGGAATGATCGTTTCCAGACTAACGTGACTCGCATTCTCATATAAACAATACTTTTTTAGGAGATTAGTATGAGACGTGAAAGGTATTTGGGGGGAGGGGGGAGGGGGGTGTTGATCCTAAGCCTGACTCATTTATTTATATATATTCATGGACAAGGCTAGACAGATTAAGCAATGCATGTCAAAGAGGTGCATCAAACACAGAGGTGAACTACTTTCGAGGACAATGAGACGAGGCTGTGCGAGGGTAACAGGGGTGAAGATCAATACAGGTGTGTAAGTGTGAGAATACAAACAGGTGGGATGCAGGCATATCATTTTCAAAGAAACCACACACACTATCTCGCTCTTGCATCCCCCACTCTCTCTCTTTCTCTCTTACTTTTTTTCTCTCTCTCTCTCTCTCTCTCTCTCTCTCTCTCTCTCTCTCTCTCTCTCTCTCTCTCTCTCTCTCTCTCTCTCTCTCTCTCTCTCTCTCTCTCTCTCTTATTCAGGTTTTTCCTTCTACTTCGGTTATATGAGAAGTCTTTAAGAAAATTATAGTACATTGTGATAATTTTTCTTTTCTTTTTCTTTCTTTTTTTAGTTAGGGTTAATCTTCCGTTTTCTTCGTTCCTCAGTCGTTTATTTTTTTTTGTTTTCTAGGGATAATAAGGACTTTCGTGAGCCGATTCCTGGTATTTTTTCTATTTTGTTTTGTGGGAAATATTGGTAGTTTTTTTTAAATGATTTTCTTTTTTTCCCTGTTTGATGTTTTTAATTTCTTTTTTTAATCATCTATCATCGCTTGATTTTAGGTTAACCATAATCATCTTTTATTTCCGTTTCATTCCTCGTGTTATAGTTTTCAATTAATTTTCCATAATCATCAATTTTTTTTTCTTAAGTCTGTGTTTTATTTCAATCAAAAGTTCCCCGTTTTTTGTTGTCCCTCATTTCATTACTTTTTCTTCCCCTATGATCTTGTAAACGCCCTTCTGCCTCACTAATTTCAGTTTGATTAAATGGTTTATCGGCTCAGAAACACACCTGGTTCTCCTCTTTTCCTAATTTTCTTCTCCTTATCCCACATTTTTTCCTCTCATATTCCCTCACATTTCGTTCCTTCCTTCATCCTTCTCCTTCACTCCTTCCTTTCTCCTTTCATTCCTACATCACTCTCGCTGTCTTTGTCTTTCCTTTTTCTCCTCTGCTTCTTTTCGTTCTCTCCCTTCGTACCTTTCCCTCACTCTCCCTTCCTCCCTTCCTTCCATTCTGACATCTCTCCCTCCCTTCCCTTCGCAGCTCCCCTTCCTGCGGGCGTGTAGAGTCGTGTCTCTGGGAACATATTGGTTTGGTTATTGGTCATGGAAGAGATGCTCCTCCTCTCCCTTTGGCCACATCTGTTATCGCATATGGAGCAAGTTGGTGAATCAGGGAGAGACAGAGGCTGAGGGAGGGGGTTGAGGGGAAACTTGCAGGGGAAGGAGATACGATGGATCTGGAAGGGGAAAACAGGAAGGGGAAACTAGGAAGAGTGACGGGGATTAGGTTGGGGAGAGGCGTAATGGTAGTGAGGTGGTGGTGGTGAAGAGAAGTGGGGAGATGAAGAGGAGGGGAAGTGTGGTTATGGTGGTGGTGTGGAAGAGGGAGAGGGGAATGGCCAGGAGAGG
Source organism: Cancer borealis (assembly GCA_036785275.1). Classification (NCBI taxonomy): domain Eukaryota; kingdom Metazoa; phylum Arthropoda; class Malacostraca; order Decapoda; family Cancridae; genus Cancer; species Cancer borealis. The sequence continues at coordinate 2,406 of JAXIVD010007515.1, forward strand.
AAGGGAATAGCAAGGGGAGAGAGAGGCAATGAGTGTCACGGTAGCGGAGGGTGTTGAGGGGAGTTGAGGGGAGTGTTTTGTGAGCGGGTTGTGTTTGGGTGTATGTTGGGTCATGTGTCTGGGAGAGATATGTGAGTTAGGTAATAGTGAAAGTGAGGCAGGTAAGGGTAGTGTCTGGTATTGGCTGAATCAAGTATATGTGTGTCTGTCTGTGTGTGTGTGTGTCCTGTCTGTCTGTCTGTCTGTCTGTCTGTCTGTTTTATCATTCCCTGTCCACGCTTCACAAATCTTTCTATCGCTTTACCTCACGTTTTATAAATATCTTTATCATTTTCTCTCTGCAAACTTTTCCTTCTTTCCCTGGTTTCTTTCCTTCCACCCTGCCTCCCTCCTTTCCTTCCTTCTTTCCAGCTCGTCTCCTATTCTCAGCCACACGCGCGAAGAAAATACAGCAGCGAAGAAAAAGTTAACAGAATAGGCACAGTCATTTAGCTTGCAAGTTAGTTGTGGAGGCGACGGCCCGTGCCACCCGGGCGGAGGGAGACACACAAGTTACGTGTCATCATAATTCTTATTCCGCTCCACCAAAAAAAAAAGGATAAAAAGAATGAAAAGATGTAAATATAGAAAACATGACGCAAGTTTCAGGCTAGAGAGAGGTATATCTTTTTTTATTTCTTCAAATTTCGTTTGTATTTGATAGTGTTACGTCGTTACCTGAATGAACTTCACGTATTACTAAATTCACACACTGTAACTACGTTGATTCAGACAGCATTGATGGAATACCATGAGTTATAACGTATGAATAAAATCCAGATTAGATACAAGGGATAAATTTAACGAAACAGTAACGCAAAACATACTTTCCAAACACACACACACATAACAAAAAAAGTTGATTATTACATAAAAAACATACGCAGCTCTAAAAGCACTTACGTAAAGAGGCGGGTTAAAAAATAGGAATTAAAATTGATTATGAAAATTACGAAGTCCAGCTCAGCACACAAAAAGCATCACAGCATCACAGCATCATAGCCTCACATGCGTAACAGCAATGGATAATGTGATCAGCTGTGTTGAAAGCTGTGCGTGATGCGATAATCCTGAACGCCACTTTGCAACACACACACACACGCACACGCATACACACACACACACACACACACACACACACACACACATACACACACACACACACACACACACACACACACACACACACACACACACACACACGCACACACACACATACTCATACACACACACATACCTTGCTAGCTCAAACATCCTTACTTGTCACTTGGCAGGCAGAGGTTCGCGCCGGCTTAGGGTGTTAAACCTTTACCCTGACAGTTGAACAAGAGGATAGAGTGCGTGTGGTACTTATCCATACATCAAACCATAGGAATAAGCTCTATCCAGGTGGGAATAGCTGGCGATGAAGTGTCCAGCATATTCTTATCCTCTGCCCTGTATTATAAGCCATATTTAATCCTATCGAACATACACATAAAAAATACTCATACTAAAGATAGATATTATTAACATTCCAAAACAAGAGAAAAAAACATCGAAAAATACCTGGAAAATTATATAAATCGAACTTATGAATTTTAAAGTATGTGAATATATAAATTTCGGTGTAAAATTAATCAATGAACAAATAATATATATAAGAAAAGAAACGAGTGAGACCACCTTGTTACGTAAGACCCTCAAGACCTTCCCTCACCCACCCCCACACACACACACACATACACACACGCACACACATACACACACACACACACACACACACACACACACACACACACACACACACACACACACACACACACACACACACACACACACTCACACACAAACACACACATACACACACACACACACACACACACACACACACACACACACACACACACACACACACACACACACACACACACACACACACACTAAAAAGAAAGAAAAAATAACGATAACAAAAATAAACTAGGAAAAGAAAATAATGATGAAATAAATAAATAAAAGATATAAGAAGAAACCTAATCTAATAAACATAATCCAACACCCTAAAATGAAAAAAATAATGACAAAATAAAACACACACACACACACACACACACACACACACACACACACACACACACACACACACACACACACACACACACACACACACACACACACACACACACACACTAAAAAATAATTAAATTACCAATGCCCTCACCACAAAAAACAGAAAAAGGACAAAGACGAAGAAGAAAAACCACCCACCAACCCTCTACCTTCCACAGTACTAATTTTTTGGCCAATAAATTCCTTTCCCCTGATAAAACCTTCTTAATTGACCTCATATATTCAGGTAATCAGCTCACTTGACTCTTTGGAATCATGATCGCCTTTAGTAATTCAAATATCCGGACATAGATTTCTCCAGGGAGCTCAGTAATTAAGGTCGGAAGGCGAGTTGATGAGATGTCGAGACTCTACCCTACTGTAACTCCGTCCCCGGCTGACAGATGGCGCTGCGTTCGTCTTCCTGATGTTTTACAGAAGGTGGACGTGAGTGCAAGAGTTATGAGGATGTTAAGATGTTGTTTCCTCGTCAGTGCGAGAAATTACCGAGAAATTACCGAGAAGAGAGAAGGGATTTGGTATAAAGTGTATCTTATGGCGTACGTGCAGTCAGTGTATTTAAGATTTTTTTTTTTTGTGTGTGTATAATGAAGAAACAATACAAGGAGAGGAAGATAAGAGTAAGGTTTGTGTCATACGTGAATATTATAAAAAAAAAGTAGGAAGTGAAAGGATGATAAAAAGAGACCCAATGTATGCCTTACACAACGCTTGTAACAATAATTTTCAATATAAATGCAACAAATTAAATCACAGTCGAAGGGGAAAAATGAGAACAATGCATATTTCACGCGGTGTGGACGTAAACAAATTCCAATATAAAAATTATTGCAAACTATCAAAGGAGTTGAGTGTACAAACAAACACACAAACACAAACACAAAACAAATGCGCAACACGAACCGAATAACAACAACTTCGCATAAAATGTAAAGTGAAATACAAAAACAAAATACAAGGTATTGAAATGCAAGTATGAAAAGAACCAATAACATAAACGATATCACAAACACAATAAATAAAACAAACACAAGAAACAAAACAAAAACACACATAAAAGACGTAAGTATAAACAAAACAAGTGACAATATAGAAAGAAGAAAAAAAAAAAAACGCGAACGAGAGAGACAGAGAGCGAGAGATAAAAAAAAAAAAAAATTAAGAGAGTGAGAGAGAGGAACAAATAAAACATAAACAATACATGATAAAAACGATTCCATTCAATATAAACAAAACATAACTCACTGAGACACACAACCAACGCATATAACACAAACCTTCAATCAGTCAGTAACACACGACACACACACACACACACACACACACACAACACCCCACCCATCCACCCACCTCCCTCACCCTCATCCTCGTCATCTCCCTCGTCACCACACGTCAAGGCAGCTGAGTAGGCAACACCCTAAAATCAAGGCCCACACGTCGTACAGAACTCGTCACCTAAACTTTTCTGGTAAAGTTAGCCATCTACCTAGTTCCTCAGCAGGTGAAGCGGGGAGAAGAAACCGGAAAGGAGACATAGGAAGGCGTGGAAGGAAGAGGAGCAGGAGGTTAAGAGGAGGACTGGTATTAAAGGTAACTTGGTATCCTTCCCATAACGTACTGGATGTGACTCTTCCTTCCCACGGCACGTTTCGCCATTAATGAGGTTAGGTTAGAGGAGAAATTACACAAGTCCAGTACCTCTTGTTAAGTCCTTTCCCTCCCTTAAAGTTTTCTCCCTAGGGCATTCTCCTCTTTCCTCCTCTCCTCTATTCCTTCTCTTCCTTTTCCTCTCTTCCACCATCTTTTTTCTACCTGATCGATTAGGTTGCCTCTCTAAAAATAACTCGTGTAAATTCAATTTCGTCATTTTTCCTTTTTCTCCTATAAAATGGTTCCCATAAAACACTAGAATGTAAAACTGTTCCCTGTAGCAACACGCAATACAAGATTCTCCTTTGCGCTTCTAAATAATTAATGATGGGTGACCAGTACTCTAATTTCTTGATTACTGGAAAAAAAAGTGAAAATATTACACACATTTTACCTCGGTCTCACCCTTCCCGTTTTAAAAAGAAAATGTTGAAATATAGCAATGAAGGATTTTCACTTATGTATTGATCTTTGCTCTCACTCTTACTTTCTATTTCTGACGCTGTGATGCTTTTGTGTGCCTGTTCTCGTTCACTATTAAATATTTCCTTATCATTATAAACTTAACTGTCGAACTTCTCTCTCTTTCTTTTTTCTTCTCTCTCACACTTTTCAACCAACACAAAAAATCATTACAAATAATGCATAAAAAGACAAAGTCAAGGCAGACACAGAGACACTAACACTACGATGAAAAGATGGGACTAGAAAATCCATCAACTAGAGGCGAAATAAATAAGTAAACAGTTTGACTTCATACGAGAAAGTAGGGAGATGGGAAAACAGTTTGTCAATGATGAATAATCTACATCACTTTCAAAACATTCAACAAATATCACACACTAAAAAAAAATCCTCCCAAAACGATTTAATTCCATCTAATTTCCAGTCCAGTTGAGAGTCCCATTTGCCAAGGTTTTTACTTACTTAACAAAACATTAATTAAGTCACAGGTGAACTTTAACCTTTAGCTTGACTTTAAGGTAGCCTCAAGCTTCACATACCTACTGAGGCGTTTCCTTATACTATATTAAACACAAACATGGTCTTCCCGCAGCTTCCCTAAGACTGTCAACACTCCTCAGGCCTACTTATACCTCCCTGCCTCCCTGCCTACCTCGCTCCCTGCCTCCTTTCCTGCCTCATCCTTGCCTCCCTCCCTCTCATCTTCCCTGCCTCCCTCCCCACTTTTCTATCTGCCTCCTTTTCTGCCTCCCTCCCTGTCATCTTCCCTGCTTCCTTTTCTACCTGCCTCCTTCCCTGCCTCCTTCCCTGCCTCCTTCCCTCCCTCCCTGCCTGCCTCCTTCCGCCAAGCAGGGTTACCACCAGCCAACGTTCCTCGCCCAGCACGCATCAACGTCATTATAACTTCGTGGTTATCAGAGCGACGCGTCACTCAACAATTTACAGATTAAGGAACTGTGTGTGTGTGTGTGTGTGTGTGTGTGTGTGTGTGTGTGTGTGTGTGTGTGCGTGTGTGTGTGTGTGTGTGTGGTGTGTGTGTGTGTGTGTGTGTGTGTGTGTGTGTGTGTGTGTGTGTGTGTGTGTGTGTCTGTGTGTGTGTGTGTGTGTGTGTGTGTGTGTGTGTGTGTGTGTGTGTGTGTGTGTGTGTGTGTGTGTGTGTGTGCGTGCGTGCGTGTATATATGTGTGTGTGTGTATATATATATATATATATATATATATATATATATATATATCCCCCCATCCATGCACAGGACAAAGTGCCAGCCTGACCTTTTCCCAGGCCAGGCCGTGAAGGGCCAGGAAGACTAGCTCGCACCAGACAAACTTTGTCTCCAACTTTTCAGAGACGCTGACGAGTGCCGACCCTAAAACAGACTTGGCAGCTGATTGTTACTTGCAGAGGATCGGGAGGAGGGCGGGGGAGGGCTGGAGAGGGTAGGGGAGGGCTGGGGAGGGCTGGGGAGAGCGTGGATGGGCGGGGACTGTGAGGGAAGGCAAGGCAAGGGTTTTCAGGTAAGGCAGGAGAAATGGTGTAGGAGGGAAGGCCAGGTGTTCATTTCCATGTCTATGTGTGCATGTGTGTGTGTGTGTGTGTGTGTGTGTGTGTGTGTGTGTGTGTGTGTGTGTGTGTGTGTGTGTGTGTGTGTGTGTGTGTGTGTGTGTGTGCGCGTGCGTGTAGATGCATGAATATAGTAAGTAAATAGCTATATGAAGGGATGAATATAGATATAAATAGATTAATAGATACATAAAAATACAGACATCACTGGTACACGTTGAGTCCGCGGAGCTCGTTATGAAAAGAAGGATCGAAGCGAAACATCAAAAGTGACTACAACGTAAAACAATAGAGAGGGACGCGAGTTTGGTTTAGAGTGACATCATCCCTTGTGTACCTATCCACGTGGCAGTGTTGTCTTACGCCCTTTGGCTTCCCTGCCCTCAAATAAACCTCATTCAGCCCCTCACATCTCACCCTCACGATGCACAAGTCCCACCGAGGCAGCGAAGCGAAAATCAAAAAATAACTGTGTGAATTATATCTTTTTAGCGTGATGGAGTGTGTGCAGTCCGTCACGGGGGACTGAGGACTCGTGTCTCAAAATATTCCTGGAACGCTCGAAAACTGATTGCACAAAACTGTTTTAGCAAATTTAAACGAGGAGGTAAGAGGAGGAGTGGAAGTCTATTTCCAGGGTTTTCGAGCTTTCAGAGGAAGTTCGCTTTGCAAAGTTCTTCTCGTGTTCTGCAAACTGACTTTCAAGGATTTTGCAACTTTCAGCGTAACATTACTTAGGAATGCACAATGTAGACACAAATAAAAATAATAAAGACGAACATTTTGAAACATAATATACTACAGTTCTTTGTAGAATTGATTGAAAATGTCATAAATATTACAAATGATTATAACGTAAAATAAATGAAAAACACTAAAAGGGAATATGAAATGATTGCTCAGAGAATTGGAAGCAAACGACACCAACACCTTAGCTTGACATCCTTCCCCTGAGCCGAGCAGCGCCTGTCTGCCCCTTTACACCGCTAGACGGACACGCATTTTCAGGTTAATTGAATCACGTCTCACCTGGAGGCGCCGCGGACACTGGACTGAGAACACGCTAAAAAATGGAGATAACACGGAACCTCTCCAAAGTTGAAAATGATTTACCTTTACATTTACCTATACAACTACCACCATCACCACTACCTTCACTTACCTGTATCATCACCACTAACACTATCACCATCCTTTACCGCCTTGCATCACCATTATCACCACCACAATAGACTTATATTATTACCACCATTACCACCTCAAGCATTCACTGCCAATATCATCGCCACTACCACCAGCACCACAAAATACAATCAAACAATTATAATCGGAAAACCGTAATTATTGTGTTTCATAACAACATTAAATGGTGCATTAGGTTGTTAATTTAGAGACAATATTCAACGATACAATAAATTTACCTTCAAAGTAATTAACGGACAGGTGAATTAATTATTGTCAACGGTAATTATGGAGGCAGGTGCGAATTATTTATGATTGAAGATGATGATGAAAACCTCACTTGGAGAGAAACCAAAATTGAGCAATATATTTAGATTCAATGTCTCTCTCTCTATCTATCTACCTATCTATCTATCTACCTATCTATCTATCTCCGCCAATACCAGCATGATTATGATGAATTAAGCAAATATATGTTTGTGTAATAATTAATCCGCATTGAATTTCATTATTAATTAGTCAGTCCCAAGTCTCCTTTTCCTTCTCTCTCTCTCTCTCTCCTTTCACCTCGTCCTCTTTCACATCAATGATTTGCTTTTTTTTCTTCTCCTTCTACACTTTCCTTATCTTGTCCTCGTCCTTATCATCTTTCTCACTTCAATTACTGTTCTTCCTTCTATTCCTCCTCCTCCACTTCATCTTCTCGTCCTCGTTTCATCTTATCCTTCTATTTATCATCTCTAGTACTCCTTATCCTCTTCCTTCTCCCCTTCCTACATCCTCGTATTCTTCCACTTGCTCCTCTTTCAGTTTTTTTTCCGTCTCTCCTTTCCTTTTTCCCTTCACAATACAGAGTGGAAATATAAACAGGAAATGCGGAAACTCGCAGCGACAAGACACAAACGTAGACGGTTAAAACCTGAAATAATGGAGGATGTGTGTGAAAACGACGCCTTTGGGAATTAACTAATGAAATGACCCCGTCTGGCCCAGCAGGAGAGGAGGAAGGAAGGGGAGGGGGAGGAAAGGGAAGGAGGGAGGGAGGGAAGGAAGAAGGAGAATGCTGGAGAGGGAAGGAGTAGAGGAGGAGGGGAGAGACGATGGAGAAACAAGGTAGCATTGAGAAAAATGGAAGGGGAAGTGAGGGGAGGGAGAGGAAGTGAGGGGAGGAGAGGAAGAAAGTGGGATGATGGGGTGAGGCGGGGGTGAGGGGTGACCAGTCCCAGAAGTCACCAAGGAAATGGCCAATTTGTGCATGAGAACGACGAGGGAGTCAGCTATTCATCTAGTGTCTTGTCCTGCAAAGAAGGGAGAGCAGGAGGCGGGAGGCAGTCAGGGAGGGAGGGAAGCGATAGGAAAGAAAATAAACAAAAGAGAGGAGGAGGAGGAGGAGGAAGGTGATAAGAGAGAAAATACGTAAGTGAATGGAAAAGAAAGAGAACAATATGTGGGAGGAAAGAAGAAAAGATAGGAAAGGAAGAGAGGGAGATATGATTGTGTGGAAGGAGAAAGAAGGCAGCAAAAAATATCAAACATGAATATTCAATCAGGACGATTCATTATTCAAAGATTTCTATTATATTTTCGTCAAAGCAACATGATAGCACTGTTGCACTAAGCCAAAGCGGATTCTTCATCTCTGAAAGCACCACATTATTCATATTTATCGCCTTGAATTATCTGATACTCTCCTCTCCTCCTCCTCCTCCTCCTCCTCTTTCTCCTCCTCCTCCTCCTCCTTTGTCAACGTGAGGCTACTTGAAACACTTACAAAACCATTATCTTTTACCATTCAAATAAGCTATAAATACAAGGTTAGATATATTTCCCATATCAAGCTTATCAAAAACTGTGGCCGTTTAGAAAGACGTGTTATCATATAGTTTTGCCTTTTCTGTGTGGGAAGTTTAATGCAGAAATGCAGCAATAATACCACACTTTTCAATCTGTTTCTGAGGCTTTTGTGTGGCTCCTTATCATGGTCTTTGTGGTTATCAGACATACAGCTGCGTTTTATTCTCTCTATTTAACGTTGATGCAACTTTAACCCCCTGAAGACACGCACATGTTTAGCCTCAAGATCTCTTAGTCCTGGAAAATACCCCACAAGTCTCATTCCAGGTCCCATATCACATATAATACCTCCCTTGTCCCTTCAGACGCCCACATATCCTGGAATATAGTAGTTTTTTCCCATCAGATATATGACCAAATTACCATGTCCAGTAAAATACCTCATCCCACCTTGTTCTTCTCCCCTATATCCCAACCCATCCCATGTCCCTACCTAAATTTCCTTTCATTATGTCGCATTTCTCATCTCCCATTTACTATGTCTCACTTATATTTTCTATTTTAATTTCCTACACACTATTTACTACTTCCATGTCCTTCCTCCCAGTACCCTGGTCTGCGTTTAACCCTGGCAGCGTGAAGGCTAATTTCCCTCATGTCAAGAAGGCAAGGTGGTATTTTTTTTCACTTTGTTTCCACTAAATGTATTCAGGAGGAAAAGACGGCGAGGCGAGGCAAGGAGTGAATGAATGAGGTAGGGAGGAAAGGAGGGAGAGGTGGAGGACAAGGATAGAGGGGAGAGGAGGAGGAGGCTGGAATGAAGGATGAGGATGTGGATGGTAGTGAAGGATTGTGGGTGGAAGGTTGGCATGTCTGTAATATACTTGTGGAATTGTCTCCCTGATGGAAATGGCAATAACGACCACTGCTATCATCACTACCGCTACTACTACTACTACTGCTACTACTACTACTACTACTACTACTACTACTACTACTACTACTACTACTGCTACTACTACTACTACCACCACCACAACTCTTATCTATTCTAAAGCCTTCCAGATTCCGTTCCTGTCTTGTAATTTTTCCTTTCTCCTCACCTGCTCACATCTGCTTCTTTTTTCTCTTCTTTTCAGAGAGTTCCAAGCATTGCCTGTTATCACAATTCCCTTGCTACTTTTTTTTTCTTTTTCTTCCCTTTACATACGTTTTCTCTCTTCCTCCTTCTTCTTCTCCTCCTTCTCCTTCTCTTATTCCTCTTTGAACTATTATTTCTACTTATACTTAACGAATCTTTCATCTCCCACTTTTACTCTGTCTGTCTTGTTCATGTTCTTACTCTTCTTCCTTTTATCTTCTTTGTCCTTACTAACTCTTCTTTTGTCCTCCTCGTACGTGCTCTCCTCCTCCTCCTCCTTTTGCTTAAACTTTCTCAAAATTTATACAGCTATGCAAAAGGGATGAATACATTTGCGTACGATGTATAATATAATGATAAACACACTAACCTTTCCACTTCTTCCTCTTCCTCTTCCTCTTCCTCTTCCTCTTCCTCCTCGTCTTCCTCACCAAATTGACTGAAAAAAACTCTCAATATCAACAGAAATCTAAATTGTCTCATTATTTTCTTACATTAATTTTTTTTTCATAGACACAAACAACTTTTTTTCAGTTTTCTATAGTTTTTTAAATGGCCTTCACAGTTTAAAGTGTTAAATCGGACAATTTGTCAAACCCTTTTTTTTTTTTTTTTTTTTTTTTTTTTTTTGAGTGAGAACTTTTAGCTGAAGGGCCAATGGATTTTTTTTTTTATATAATCTTGGCGAGAGATGAAAGAAAACGTTTGTCCTTTCGAGTAGGAATACGATTTTGATGTTGTATTGCGCATTTTTGTTTTCTATACATTTGCCAGTGACTTTCTTTCCGTCTCTATATATTTTTTTTTATATCTGCGTATATATTTCATCCACTTCTTTTATTCTTTTCCCCTCACCCCTTTCTTTCTCTCTCTCTCTCTCTCTCTCTCTCTCTCTCTCTCTCTCTCTCTCTCTCTCTCTCTCTCTCTCTCTCTCTCTCTCTCTCTCTCTCTCTCTCTCTCTCTTCTCTCTCTCTCTCTCTCTCTCTCTCTCTCTTCTCTCTCTCTCTCTCTCTGTGTTTGTCTTCATACTTGTCTTCGTAATTTAACTTCTTTTCACTTCCTTCTGTTTGTTGTTGCTCCAGCTCTCTCTCTCTCTCTCTCTCTCTCTCTCTCTCTCTCTCTCTCTCTCTCTCTCTCTCTCTCTCTCTCTCTCTCTCTCTCTCTCTCTCTCTCTCTCTCTCTCTCTCTCTCTCTCTCTCTCTCTCTCTCTCTCTCTGTTTTTTCTTTGTGTTTAGATGTATGTGTGTGTCTTGTTGTGCTCTGTGACTGTTTGTCTGCTAATCCTTCTATCTGTTTGCCTGTCTGTTGGTCTGTCTGTGTCCTTGTGACCGTCTCTCTCTCTCTCTCTCTCTCTCTCTCTCTCTCTCTCTCTCTCTCTCTCTCTCTCTCTCTCTCTCTCTCTCTCTCTCTCTCTCTCTCTCTCTCTCACTGTGTACATGTATCAATCTGTTATTTTTTCCATCTTTTCCTCTCTTCAATTTATTCAACCGTTAGTCAGTCTGTCTGTCTACCTGTCTGTCACTCTGTCTGTCTGTATATCTGTCTATCTGTGTGTCTGTCTGTCTGTCTGCCTGTCTGTCTCCTTACTACCTGATGAGTTTATTCCTGCCGAAGCTTCATCAACCTCACATGAGAAAATGTATATAATTCGTGTGTTGGATAAGCTATGTAGTGTCCATAAAACAAGGGAGAGGAGAAGAGAGAGGAGGAGAAGGGAGAGGGGAGGGAGGAGAAACAGGAGCAAGTGAGGAAGGATAGAAGAGTAGATGAAGAGTAATGGGAGCATGAAAGCAAGGAGAAAAGAAAAAGAGAGAGCAAGAGAGAGGATGTGTGAAAAGGAAAGAGAAAGAGACAGATGGATAGATGAAGATGAATTGTTTCCAGAGAGTGTAGTGTGTAATGAGAGAGAGAGAGAGAGAGAGAGAGAGAGAGAGAGAGAGAGAGAGAGAGAGAGAGAGAGAGAGAGAGAGAGAGAGAGAGAGAGAGAGAGAGAGAGAGAGAGAGGAGAGAGAGAGAGAAGAGAGAGAGAGAGAGAGAGAGAGAGAGAGAGAGAGAGAGAGAGAGAGAGAGAGAGAGAGAGAGAGAGAGAGAGAGAGAGAGGGAGAGAGAGAGGAAGAGAGAGAGAGAGAGAGAGAGAGAGAGAGAGAGAGAGAGAGAGAGAGAGAGAGAGAGAGAGAGAGAGAGAGAGAGAGAGAGAGAGAGAGAGAGAGAGAGAGAGAGAGAGAGAGAGAGAGAGAAGAGAGAGAGAGAGAGAATGGTAGGGATGGAGAGGGAGGGGGGGAGGGTAGGGGAGTAGATAGTCTCCCAACACTAAGCGTTTCTCCCAATTCGATTTACATGCAAATCAGATAATCTTCCTTTTATTGTTTTGGACTCGGGTGTGAAATATGCTTGGAGGCCACTAGTGTCTCAGGCTCGTGTAAATAAATGGTGGAATGAGTGACAGGTGAAACGACGAAGGAATGATGGTATTGATGATGATGATGATGATGATGATGATGATGATGATGATGATGATGATGATGATGATGAGGATGATGATGGTTGTGGTGATAGAAAAATGATAATGATGAGGGAAGAGGAAGGAAATAAGGAAGAAATATAATGAGGAGAAGGGGAAATGTGGGACAATAAGAATAGAAGAGAAGAAAAAAAAGATAGATAAGAAGAGGCAGGTGTAACACAGGTGTCTAAATATATAAATGAAATAAAATAATTGAGCAGGTAACTAAGGTAAACAGGATATTCAGAGTCAATATTTACTGGTTGGGAATGGACATGATTTATAAGAGAGCCTTAGTCAGGGATCGATCTAACTCACCCACAATAGTTACGGAGTCGTTATACACAAACATACAGTGACTTACCAAACACGCTATACAAGGCTCCAGTTTACATTGTAGGGTAGCGCAAGACACCCAAAAAGCGTAATTTCGTACACAAGAGAAAGTTGAGCGTAGTTTCGTAATTATATATTCCAGACAAAGCCTAATCATGAGCTAAATGAGCTTCTATTTTTCGGAAAAGGGTTATAAATTATAATTAGAGAAACATTAGTCAGTCTAACCAATCTATATTTGTATTGTAAAGTCTGTCTGTGTATTTGTTTATCTGTCTGTCTGTCTGTCTACGCATATATTTGTTTCTTTGTTTGTGTATGTGTGTGTGTGTGTTGTGTGTGTGTGTGTGTGTGTGTGTGTGTGTGTGTGTGTGTGTGTGTCAGTCTGTTTTGGTCTCTCTCTCTCTCTCTCTCTCTCTCTCTCTCTCTCTCTCTCTCTCTCTCTCTCTCTCTCTCTCTCTCTCTCTCTCTCTCTCTCTCTCTCTCTCTCTCTCTCTCTCTCTCTCTCTCTCTCTCTCTCTCTCTCTCTCTCATTACTGGCGGCCTTAATTAAAGGGAATTTGAATAATTCTTGAGGGCAGTAAAATATTCATCTTAAACAATACGAAAAATTACCGACAATCATTCAAATTTTATGAAACAGAAGGAAAGCAGATGATTAAAAAGGAAAAGGATATATTCTCTCTTCTCTCTCTCTCTCTCTCTCTCTCTCTCTCTCTCTCTCTCTCCTCTCTCTCTCTCTCTCTCTCTCTCTCTCTCTTCTCTCTCTCTCTCTCTCTCTCTCTCTCTTTCTCGTCTATATTCTCCTCCTCCTCCTCCTCCTCCTCCTCCTCCTCCTCCTCCTCCTCCTCCTCCTCCTCCTCCTCCTCCTCCTCTTCCTCCTCCTTCCCCTAGTCCTCCTCCTCCTCCTCCTTTGCTCTTTAAAGGGAGTTATTTCTTTGCAGGTAAAACTTATTTTCATAGGTTACTTAATTACTTGCAGGACCTTGCCGCGTGGTGAGACAAAGTGCATGTCTCTCCTCGATACACTCCACACAAAGGTACACACGAATATAGACATGAATGGGAAACTCTGGTAAACACTACACATAGACATAGACATACATAAAACCAAGGGAAAAAAATAAACGTAGGCATCTATAGTTGAAAGGAAAACAACAGACATACAGTGTAGCCATAACTGTCTAGAAAACAAATGGTGCAGCTCTATAGATACACAAAACATAGGTGCACACAAGACACAGGTGCACACAAAACAGAGGTGCACACAACACGCCGCCAGCAGATAGAAAACGCAGGTATACTGGGAGAAAATGAGCTGGGAACATTGCTGCCCATCCGCACGCCCACCTGAAACCACTAACAACAGAGACAACTATCCTTGCCCCGCTCCTGTCGCCTTTGTGAGTACTAAAACAAGTACCATTCAAGCAGACAATGAGAAACTAACAAGGCCAGTACAGGTGCAATTATCACAGGTACATACATACATACCTACCCACACACATACATACATACATACATACATACACAGGTACACTGACATCACAAGAACGAGGAGAGAAGTTTAGTCTGTAACTTTCGGAACAGGATAAATGTAGCGCTCTCGCTGGATAATTACGGTCTGTTCGCATGTTCGAATGTTTCTTTACTTGAACTTGTTGGGAAGCATAGGCTGGGATGAAGGTGAAGGAGAAGGAGAAGGAGGAGGAGGAGGAGGAGGAGGAGGAGGAGGAGGAGGAGGAGGAGGAGGAGGAGGAGGAGGCGTAAGGGGAAATCGGGAAGGGTAAAGAAGGGGATGTAAGGAGAGGAGGGAGTTTTTGGGGCGACAGGGTATAGGGAACCGGTAAGCCTCAAGTGACGTAGAGGCAACAGGGACTGGAAGGGAGAAGGTACAGTGCGAGGGGAGACGAGGGTTGGTGATGTAAGGTGGGTGGGAGAACAACAATGTTAATGGAAGGGAAGGAAGGGGAGGGAGAAGGGAAAGTGGGGGGGGTTAACGAAGAGCTCAGCAAGGGAGGGAGAGAAGCGGAACAGGTAAAGAGGAGTAAAAGGAAGTAAGGGGAAGGGTAATAGGAGAGTAGTTAGTGGAAGGGGGATGGAATGGTAGAGAAGAGAGAAAAGATACAAGTAGGAACGGCCAGGGGAAGGTAGGATGCCAATGAGATCCTTTGAGGGGGAAGAGAAGCGGAGGAGTCGGATCACGGAGGGTTTGGAGGGACGAAGGGATGAAGGCAGGGAGGGCCAAACAGGAGGACCAGTGCTTCAGTTACCTGCGGGCGGCGTTGGAGTGGAGACGTGCGGGTGAGGCGGTGCG
>JAXIVD010007516.1:17500-19854 GCA_036785275.1 Cancer borealis
AGGGAAAAGAGGATGGTGAAAGGTCCACACTGATGTAAGAGAGAGATAGGAAGGGAAACTGGGATGGACAGAACCGTAGAGTTTAAGACAAGAGGAGAAAGAGGAGGGGCAGGAGACGGGAATTTGAGGGATGGTAACAATGGATGTATGTAAAATAAACTAAATACGCGCGCACACACACACACACACACACCACACACACACACACACACACACACACACACACACACACACACACACACACACACACACACACACACACACACACACACACACACACACACACATGCGCTATTCTTTGCTTAATTAATATACTTTCTAATCCTTATTACGTTCCCCTCGTTAGTTCCTTGACTCTCAGTAATGCCTCCAGCTAACACGAGCATTCAAGGTGATGTGTATTAATAGCCAGTGTGTGTGTGTGTGTGTGTGTGTGTGTGTGTGTGTGTGTGTGTGTGTGTGTGTGTGTGTGTGTGTGTGTGTGTGTGTGTGTGTGTGTGTGTGTGTATGTGTGTGTGTGTGTGTGTGTGTGTGTGTGTGTGTGTGTGTGTGTGTGTGTGTGTAAGTGTGTGTGTGTGTGTGTGTGTGTGTGTGTGTGTGTGTGTGTGTGTGTGTGTGTGTGTGTGTGTGTGTGTGTCTGTGCGTGTGTGTGTGTGGGAGGTGACGCAGGGAAGAAATAGATAATGAAAGAGAGAGAGAAAGAGAAGCACAATGAGAAGAGAAGGGAGGATAAGGCATGAAGAATACTCTGCATTGTTGTAGTGCATGGCAAAGAGTTTAATAAAGATGCCCAATTAGCTACCGAGTCACAGGCTTGGAAGCGACGAAGCAGCTTAACTCTGAGGTCTCGTGGCTAGTAAAATGTTCACAAGTTGATGATGCAGAAATACCAGCAGCCGCAAGCTAAGCCATTCCTCCCTCCTCCTTTGTTCATCTCTTTCCTCTTTCCTCCTGGCCACGAAAATAATAGGAAAAGCACAAACAGCAGCAGCACAGCCACACGCGATGCTGCAGGGCTGTTTCCACCGACCTCACAACATTTACAGCTGGACGATTCTGTTACGTTTCTTGTTTGTTTATTTTGAGAAATGTGTGTGTGTGTGTGTGTGTGTGTGTGTGTGTGTGTGTGTGTGTGTGTGTGTGTGTGTGTGTGTGTGTGTGTGTGTGTGTGTGTGTGTGAGTGTGTGTGTGTGTGTGTGTGTGTGTGTGTGTGTGTGTGTGTGTGTGTGTGTGTGTGTGTGTGTGTATGTGTGTGTGTGTGTGTGTGTGTGTGTGTGTGTGTGTGTGTGTGTGTGTGTGTGTGTGTGTGTGTGTGTGTGTGTGTAGTGATGGGGGGAGGGGAAGGGTACAGCTTAGTTTTGTCTAACACAGTTCACAGCATTACTTTAGCTATTTTTTGTGCGCAAGTGGAAGCTGACCACAAACGGCTAAAATATGGAGGCCGGGAATAGAAAAAAATATATATAAAAAAGGCACCGCCCGGATGTTGCCGTTCCATAAATAAAGAGACGGAGTAGGAAGGCAAATGTACAATTAATTTGAATGTAAAGTGTCGGCCACACACACGCTGCTGTTTCTGCTTCTCTCACTTTAACAATATGAACTGAATTCCCAACAAGAATGTTAAACAAATGATTCAAAGTACGTGCTGTCCACCAACACTACAACACAGCCTCAGCGTGTACCAGGCGAGGGCACACCAGCCACAGCCTCTCACGCCGCCTTGCCCGCACCGCCACCAGGAACCCACGGTCGAGGAAACTCTAAGTGCGATTTCATGTCGGTCGTGGGATCAAGATGTCGAGGCGAGGGCTGTTGAGGGCGGCGGGATGCTGTGCTTTGGAGTCTTGGGCGATGAATCCTGAGTGTGACGAGCCGTGACGAAACGCTCACCTCAAGCACTTCTTCCACTCCCCGAGGGGTGCCAGTTTTGTTACAGGAACCTATTGACACAAGCTCTGAGAGTGAGTCTCTTTCAGGACCTGGGCTGGAATGCCATCAAGTAAAGCAAGCATCTCCTAAAGTTACATTTCTCACTGAAATTTGAATCGAACTTTGCATAAAAATATAAGATGTTACGTAAGGAAGGTGTTATGGTGACCAAACCTAACCTAATCTAACAAGCCAGTTATACTATCATTATAGTAACAATAGTACTCAAGTTTGGAGGCTAGCTGGATGGAGGCGTTCAGGCTTTCCCCAAGAACAATGTGCCACTTACCTCACTAATGGAAGGCGTTCACTGCCACCACAACATTGAGTAACCTGCACATCAACGAAGGCACAGCTGTCCTACCTCTCTATGTTACTGCAGCCTTCCAAGCACGACCATTGTTGGAACACATCGAACACAC
>JAXIVD010007517.1:0-12500 GCA_036785275.1 Cancer borealis
CTTCAATAATTCACAATAGATATAGGATCCTATTATCAAATGCCCAGTTTTTTTGTGAGCTTGTATTTCCATAACAGGTTGAGTTCATCCTCATCAACTGTTAACAGTAAGTGGGTTTTAATTTTTTATAAAACTGAGGTGCACATATTATCTGGACTATTCTAACTTAAGTTTGAACTCCAACTTTGTCCTTTGTGGTATTAGTTTCCACAGTAATCAAACAACAACATACCTAAACTTAAAATCATATAGTTTTATGCACCAACATCTGACTATGATAATGATGGATTAGAGAGGTTTAATGAATATGTAAGAGCAATGGATGAGCATGAAACAAGTAGTATTTCATTATAGATGAGTTTTACCCAAAAGTTTAGGAAAAAAGACAAAGGTGACATATCATAAGACTTGCAGAAAGGAATAATTTAAAAAGGTTAGGGTTCGGCTCCCTAACCAATCAATATTTCTTAATCTTTATAAATGCACTGCAAATTCATTCAGCATCATAAACTTGCTTAGATCACCTCAAATAGTCATGCCGCTGAATTACATAAAAAGATACGAATATATAATATTTCGTAAAAGAAAAGAAATAATAACACGCCATTGGTGGTATGCCTCGCCTTGACACCCTTGTTCCTGTTTCCTTTGCGCTCTGGCAATAAGGTTTGATTAGGTTCAGTTAGCTTAGGTTAGGTTAGGCTCAGTTAGGTTAGGTTAGGTTCAGATAGATTTGGTTAGATTCAGTTAGGTTAGGTAAGGTTCAGATTGTTTGATTACGTTCAGTTAGGCTAGATTCATTTAGGTTAGGTTAGGTTAGGTTAGGTTTGATTAGGTTAGGTTAGGTAAGGTTTGGTTAGGTTAGGTTAGGTTAGGTTAGTTTAGGTTTGGTTAGGTTAAGTTAGGTTAAGTTAGGTTTGGTTTGGCCATACAAATGGCTTGTTATTGCCGCTAGAATTTAAATTTCTTCAATATTCTTATATATTTTCTTTAAACATTATATATTCCTATTTTTTCTGTAATTCAGCAGCATGGCTGTTTAAAGTGATCTAAACAAGTTTCTGATGCTGAATTTTAAAAAAGGTAAAAGGTTGCATGGGTTTCAGTTCCGGTATCCATTAATGAAGATGCTCTCCAGAATGTCAGCCGGGCAAGCCCAACCCCCCACTGTGGTGCCCGACCACAGCAGTTCCTCCCCAGTAAACAGCTTAAGCATCACAAGCCCGGGCGGAGACTCGAATTGCCGACCAAGTGAATGCAAGGCCAGCGCGCTACCATTGTACTAGCCAGGAGGCTATTTACCTTAAAAAAAACTATGAAAATGAATTTTCGATTATAAGAGAAGTGAGAAGCGGACATTATGTACATATGATATACATAGGATTCAGGAAGATTTTTATTTCGCCTCCATTTCAGTTTTTTCTTTTGTATTAAAATATATAGAAAAAGCAAAAAAATAGAAGAAGCTTACCACATCCATTTAAGTTGCCTTTTACGACACACAAGAAATAGGATAGCGGTACTCTCCCTACCTAACCACGGACGTGCAACCAAATTGGATTCTACGATAGGGAAGAGTGTTGAAGGAGAATAACATTTAAAAAGTGTTCACCATCTTTAGGCGAGCAGCAGCAGAAGTGAGGAGACGAGCATCCTCCTGCTACCTCAGTCTCAACTGCTGTGCATTGTTCCTTGATCACACCTCCTTGCTCGATGCACGTCTTGACCTCCTCCGAAACTGGACATAATACAAAATAATTGCTTTACAGTGTATATACATGTGTGTGTGTATATATATATATATATATATATATATATATATATATATATATATATATATATATATATATATATATATAATTAATTATTTTAATCATCTCTTAAATCCATCTACTGTCAGAGATATTGTATTATCATCAGGTTCCTACCATTGTCAACGTGGACGCAACACTTGCAGTTGTGGGAAGACCCACAGTCACCGTGCTGCTCTTCCTCCCAGGCATGGCACGTCGCACGACAAGATCCCCGTCCATGTGCACAGTCAGAGTGAGCTGCACAAACTGCGGTGACAGAATGGATGACTTAGAAAGGTTACATGAAAAATAAAGTCTATTTTGCATTTGTATTCTTTATTTCTTAAATATTATGCGCTCCTCATGCAAAGTTGAACCTTCATCCCATGCCTCTATTTCTCCTAAGGTGCCTGTAAGCACTAACCCAATCAATCAATCAATCATCAGGGGTATACGCCGAGGTTTCCTGTAACCACGGCCATCCTTCGACGCCAACCAAGCGATCATACAATGTAAGCCCCTTCCCCACATCAAGTAATTCCCAACAGGAATTACTTGGAACAGGAACAGTATATACGTAAGAAGAGGATTAGGTCAAATAGTAATGATCCAAAATGGATGAATAGCAGCATTAGAAGGGAAATTGGATTAAAAAGGGGACTCTATAGGAGAATTAAAAGGGGAGAAGTACATATAGTAGAGCAGTATAATGACCTAGCTAGGAAAGTTAAAAAGGATGTTAGGACTGCAAAGAGTAATTATGAGGTTAGCATAGCTAGGGATGGCCAGAAGGATCCAAAGGGATTCTATCAGCTGTACAAAGGAAAGAATAGGACCTCTTATAGGAATGGATGGCAGATTGATAGAAAACGGTGAGGAAATTAGTAAGGAATTAAATAAATACTTCTTGTCCGTATTTTCTCAGGAAGAGTCAGATAGGGAACTGGAGCCAGTACAGATCTTTAGGGGACAAGAGGTTGATAAATTAAGCGACATAGTCATCCGTAAGGAAGTAATTAGCAGGGAAATAGATAGACTTAAAAAAACAAAATCTTCAGAGCCGGACGACATTTTTCCGAGGATTCTTATGGAATGTAGAGAAAAACTCGTTGAATCCATTGTGATGATTTTTAGAAAATCACTAGACACAGAAGTAGTTCCCAGGCTATGGAGGCAGGCAAATGTAGTTTCTATATTCAAGAAAGGAGATAAAGCAGAAAGTAGTAACTACCGCCCAATCAGTTTAACATCAGTGGTAGGCAAGATGTTAGAAGCCATCATAGCAAGGGCAATTAGAAAACATTTAGATGAATACAAACTAGTTAGACATCGTCAACATGGTTTTAGCAATGGGAAGTACTGCCTGACAAATTTATTATCCTTCTATAGGAAAGTATTTGAAACCGTAGATAAGGGGAACGAGTATGATATAGTTTATTTGGACTTCAGTAAAGCCTTTGATATAGTACCCCATAGGAGACTGTTAAGTAAAGTCAGGGCTCATGGCATAGGTGGGAAAGTACTAGAGTGGATTAGGGAATGGCTTACTAGTAGGGAACAGAGGGTACAAATTAATGAGAAGAAATCAGAATGGGGTAATGTAACTAGTGGGGTTCCTCAGGGATCAGTACTAGGACTGTTGTTATTCATAATCTATATAAATACTTAGAGACTGGAATAAACAGTGATATCAGTAAGTTTGCCGATGATACAAAGATAGGAAGACCAATAAAGAATATAGATGATGCTAGGATGCTGCAAGATGACTTAAATAGGTTGTACGAGTGGTCAGAGAAATAGCAGATACAGGTTAATGTTAACAAGTGTAGCATTATGAGCGTAAGTAAAGGTAATAGGCCTATAGACAATACCTTAAGAAGGTCATATATCGTGAGGGACTTGGGAGTTCAAGTAAACAGTAACTTACGTCCTAGGAAACAGCGTATTATAGCTAGAAATAGGGCCAATAAGATACTGGAATTTATTGGTAAGTGTGTGACAAATAGGAGTTCTGAGGTCATTCTGAGGTTGTGTTTAGCGTTAGTTAGACCCCACCTAGATTATGCAGCTCAATTTTAGTCCCCTTATTATGGAAAGGATATAGACTCCTTGGAGACAGTTTAGAAAAGAATGACCAAGATGATTCAGGAGCTGAGAAATTTACCCTACAAAGATCGGTTAAAACGCCTTAATCTCCACTCCTTAGAAAAAAGGAGGGCATGAGGGGATATGATTGAGGTTTACAAATGGGTAAAAGGAATTAATAAGGGAAACATTGATCAGGTTTTATAAATTAGTAGTCAGGATAGGACACGTGGAAATGGGTACAAACTAGAAAAGCTTAGATTCAGGACAGACCTAGGTAGATATTGGTTCACTAACAAAGTGGTGAACGATTGGAATAGGCTAGGTAGACACGTAGTAAATGCTGAGTCAATAGGTAGCTTTAAAATACGGTTGGATCAGAGTATGGATAAGGATGACAGGTGGGATGGCTAATTATTGGATTATTCCAAAGGTGAGGGACAAGGAACTGCCTCGTGTAGGTCATTAACTGTCCTCTTGCAGTCTTATTTCTTATGTTCTTATGTTCTTATGACTCAGCAAAGATAACTGCATCGTCAGGAAAAACAAGATCAGTGATCTTGTTGTTGCCGACAGATGCTCCACAGTGACTTTGGTCCACAATTCTGCCCAGTATCCAGTCCATACATGTATTGAAAAGTAATGGAACAAGGACGCATCTCTGCCTCACTCCCGTATTCACAGAAGAGAAGCTGGACACGCCCCCGCCACACTTCACAGCAGTCTTAGTCCCGGAGTACAGGCCAGATAGTGGTCCAATAATCCCTGCAGGAATCCTGCGGAGGCGCAGAATATCCCAGAGTGTCTCCCGATGCACTGAATTAAATGCCTTTTTGAGATCGACATAGGCTGCAAGCATCGAAACTCATGTCCGCGTTCCACCAGTACCAGAACGCGGACATGACTTCCCGTACTGGCAATACGGGAAGCGTAGGATACGGTCAGTTTTGACCAACCAGGCGTGAACCTTGACTGTTTAGGTTTCTGAAACTTCAACAAATGAGTGCAAATGCGCATCAGGATCAGTACAATAGTACACGAAAATCACAATGCAACAGTAGTAGTGATGATGATGATAGTAAAAAAATAATATAGTGATAGTATTAGTAATAATAATAATAAAAACAATACCAATAATAATAATAATGATAATAATAATAATAATAATAATAATAATAATAATAATAATAATAATAATAATAATAACAATAATAATAATAGTAATAATGGTAACAACAACAATAACAATAGGAATAACAATAGTAATAATAATATTAATGATACTAATAATTGATTATTATCATAATTATATTTATTATTATCAGTTATTATCATTATTATAATAATTATCATTAATGTATTGATATCATTATTATCATGATAAAAACATGAGTAATAGCACTGGCTTAGACCATCCGAGATCGTTTCATAAGTTCTACTTCTATATTTTTTGCTGAATTATCAAATTATCAAATTGTTATTTAATACCATCTTAAGAAATAATATAGATATATCGTTATGGAGTTAGCAGGTATAGTTTTATCTTAGCTAGTTACTAGGTATACAAAGCAGCTATATTCAGTATATTTATTATCTATATACTTAACTGGTCTTGTTCTGGAACCAGAGCTAAACGTTTATATATAGTATAGGACAGATTTTGCGTGGCAAATAGATAATTTAAGACTAAACAAGGAACTCCTACACACATTAAGTCTCATTTATTCCTGTGGGTATAATTTGTTTTTTATCGTCCATTGTAAATTTCACATGAAGTGATATTCATATATTGTGATTTTTTTTTCCTTCATGTAGAAAAGCAATTATGTATATTTACCTGGACAAGGAGCAAGTGGATGCGACAGTATTGCAAAAAAGTAATTATCCCCAGAGCAGTGTGACGCTACTCTCTTATACCGTCCTTGATCAACAATATAATATATAAAAAGCAGAGGCCAAAGTTGCAAAAAGTAAGATAGAATCAATAATTAATTTAAGGCTTTGTGACAGAATTTCAATATGATAACAATCACGATTTAGGCAAGAAAGCTAGAAGATAGCTAATGAACTACCTATTTGCATGTAAAATTTTGCGGTCAATTAGATATCACATTGCAAATTTCTAGCCGCCTGATGATTTTACAGCTAGGGATTGCATAAATGCAGAGTTAAAGTTATATGTAACATATTTTTTAGTGACTATCACGACTATCAAATACGGTTGGTGGGTTAGTTCTTTTAAGAGATTCCTTATAATAATAACACAGTGAGTAGCCCGAATCACCTTTCATAACACTGGAGTAAATAGATCTTTCTTTATCCATGGGAAGCAACTTACCATCTTTAGGAGCACAGCAGCAGTACTTGCCCGTGCAGCCTAGTCCCACCTCTTCATCCATGGCCGAACACTGGGACTTTAGTGACCCTCCAGCCTCCATGCACTTCTTGATTTCTACAGCACCTGAAACAAATAATTAGACATTCACCGGGCTGAATTAATTACTATATCTTATATATTCACATGCAGTATTTTTTGGTTATGGTATGTGGCATAGGCGCACGTTTTGTTAATACGAATTTCAGATTGAGGTTTGATATACTATTTGCCCTTCTCATACATTGCCTGTAATGCAAACTGCAATATGCATATGCATATGTTTTTCCGCCATGCTACGATCTGTGGAGAGATCACGACGATGACCTTTCTAATACTAAAACTATAACATAATAATAATAATAATTAAAAGTTTATTGAAGCAAGGTAATTTGTAAAGGCAGGCAAAGGCTGAAAATACACATTAAAAGCGAAATTTAAAAAGCAGCTTATGAACAGTAAAAAAGAAACCAAGCCTGATAAAAAGTAAAAATAATAATTATGGCAATACAAACATGGATACATTGATAAGCTAAGGGCAAAAAACAAAAAACATGATCAGTCACAATCCGTTGACACTGGTTTATTTGCCTTGAAAATCCCCAACCATGGCAGAATATCTTATAAAATCGATATTAGTGTGAATAAGATTGTAACGGATACCACAACATGTAACGGTGGTGTCGCACATAACTCACTTATAAATGAGCGATCATTTAATTAGCCTCTCTGTCGATATGCTGAACTTCTAATACTTTTTCTATTGATTTCTGCAACATTCGTGGCCTTAGATCTAATTTCCAATCTGTGGAACACCAACTCTCCTCCACTAAACCTCATCTTCTCTTTCTAACTGTAACACAGTTATTTGTAGCTATACACGTAGCTTCTTCTCTGTTCCCGCTTGCTTTCTCTATCCTCATTTTCAATCCAGAGCTGAATGTTTGGGCATATGTGTGTAACGATATTACTTGCTCTCATGCCCACAATCTTGAACCTTCCAGAGTATTCTACCATCTAGCTAAGACTGCAATTTCACTCTAACTATATTATGTTTTTTTTCTTCTACATCATTGACCGTTGGGGCCAGTAGGCTTATGGAGGCAGAGATGGACTTGCCTCGTCTGTTATTTGGCGTAGGTTTTCATATTTTTTATAGTGACGCCTCAAATGTTTACATTCTCTCTTGAATATGTTGAGAACGTGCGAGCCTAACTACTACTACAGCCTTAGATCCATATAACATTGTAAGTCCCATCTGAGGACAGTATTGCAGTAGTTTGGGTAGTCATTGGCCACTTGGCGATGATATCAAAGAATGAATAGTGGTCAGCGAATAACGGGGATTATAAACCTTGGAACCTAGGCTCGCATACCCGAGCGCTTGACCACTATACCACCAGTTTCCCTATCTATGTTGTATATCTCCCACCTAATTCCTCTGAATATGTAAAATTCTTTTACTATTTGACTTTCAAAGTGAAGTACGTCCTATCTTACTTTCCTTATGCTGAAAGGATTTCAATGTTCACCACCAACTTTGGCTTTAATTTTCCTTCACTGACCAACCTGGTAAACAAACCTTCAACTTTGCTATCCTCCACGACTTAGACCAGCTGGTGCAGTTCCCTACCTGTATCCCTGACCGCCTGGGAGACACGCCAAACATTCTTGATCTTTTCCTAACTTTCAACCCTTCAGCTTACTCTGTCAAACTTTCCTCTCCGTCGGGCTCCTCCGATCGCAATCTTATTTCCGTTACCTGCTCTATCATTCCAATGCAGCCTCAGGACCCGCCTAAGCGGAGATGCTTCTGGCATTTCAACTTTGCTAAGTGGGAGGACCTAAGGCAATACTATTCTGATTTTCCTTGGAATGATTATTGCTTCCATGTCAGAGATCCTTCTTTTTGTGCCGAGCGCATAACATACGTGATTGTCATACATTCCTCACACTTTCTCTAATACAAAAGCTAAAAAGCCCTGGTTTAATTTTGCTTGTTCTCGTGCTGTCAAAGATATAGAGAGGCGGCTCATAAACGGTGCCGTAGCCATCCATCTGCTGAAAAGCATGCATTATATATTTTTATCCGTAATCATGCCAAATCTAATCTTCAACTTACTAATAACTCTTTCGTCAATAGAAAATGTCTAAATTCGTCCAATTTTAACTCTTCACATGATTTCTGGCATCTAGCTAATATCTCCATCAATTATACTTCTTCCTCTTTCCCTTCATTACTTCAAACGGATGGCTCCACAGCTGTTTCTTTTTCTCTAAAGCTGATCTCTTCGTTCAAACCTTTGCTACCAACTCTACTTTGGATGATACTGGGAATATTCCTCCTACTCCTCCACCTTCTCACTACTTCATCCCTAAAACATGTTTTCTTTATGACGTTTTACATACCTCTCTGGCCTTGATTCTTGGAAAGCTTACGATCCGGATAGAGTCCCTTCTGTTCTCAAAAACTGTGCTTCCGAACTCGCTCACTGCCTGATCAAACTCTTTCGTCTGTGTCTCTACTTCTACTTATCCTTCTTGCTGGAAGTTTGCTCACATTCAACCTGTCCCTAAGAAGGGCGACCGGTCCAATCCTTCAGACTACCGCCCTATAGCTTTGATTTCCTGCTTTTCTAAAGCCTTTGACTCTGTTAGTAAGAAGTTAATGAGGCGTCTATAAGCTCACAACCTTCCCTCTGATTGCCAGTATGGTTTCTGGAAAGGCCGGTTTACTGATGATCTTGTTGTTTTTCTAATCGAATCATGGTCATCCTCTTTCAGGGACTTAAGTAAAACCTTTGCTGTCCTTGACATATCTAAAGCCTTCGATAGAGTCTGGCATAATTAAAAAAAAATATATAAACTACCCTCCTACGGATTCTACCCTTTTCTCTGTACCTTCATCTCCAGTTTCCTTTCTGACCGTTCTATTGCTGCTGTAGTGGACGGTCACTGTTGTCTTAAAACTATCAACAGTAGTGTTCCTATCACCCACTCTCTTTTAATTATTCATCAATGATCTCCTAAATCTGACTCAATGACCTATCTACTCAATGTTGCTGTAAACTTTTCTGGGGGTAACAAGTTCGTAATGCTTAACTTATCTGTATTAACATTTATGTACAATATACAAGTAAAGAGGCAGACGCTAGGAAGCAAACGGCTGACTGTGTTCGGAGATCGAGATCACATGAGAAGTTTGAATAAAAGGTAGTAAAGAAGCAAAAGAATGCATTTTAGCCTAGTGCAATGCAGGCTTTGTTAGGCTTATTAGGTTACACATATGAGTGTTGACCTTTACCGGAACTCATTCAGACATAACATATTTACTATAGACTCTTACCATTGTCAACGTGCACGCAACACTTGCAGTTGTGCGAGAACCCACAACCACCGTGCTGCTCCTTCTCCCAGGCATGGCACTTCGTCCGGCAAGACCCCCGTCCATCTGAACAGTCTGGATGAGCTGCACACACTGCCATGGAAAAATAGATGACTTAGATATGTTAAATGTAAGTAACTTAATCAATTAATAAGAAAAAAAGAGGATATATAAATTAATACACACACACACACACACACACACACACACACACACACACACACACACACACACACACACACACACACACACACACACACACACACACACACACACACACACACACACACACACACACACACACACACACATATATATATATATATATATATGCCATTGGTTGTTCAGGTATAATTGTGGAAAATACGAGTATAATGCTGAATGTGGCTAAGCAACCAATGGCATATTCGTATCAGATTATGGCAAAACCTTAGCCTGTGCTGAAGTGTAAATTTCCCTTTTTGTCATCCAAACTTCATTGGGATCATCTCCATAATATAAGAGTTTTGAAAGAGAATAACACTTAAGTGGTGATCACCATCTGTAGGCGAGCAGCAGCAAAAGTGAGCTGATGAACATCCTCCTGCTACCTCCTCCTCGGCAGCAGTGCAGTGTTCCTTGATCACCGCTCCTTGCTCCACGCACACCTTCACTTCCGCCAGAACTATGTACAGTAACAAAAAGAAAATATTATTTTACATTAAAAGGGTACTGGCTACTTTTAAGGTGTATTATTATTCTTGTCTAAATCCTCTGCTGCAAGATTTTTACACCTAGTGAACCAGAGCTAATTTGTAGTATGACAGTACGTGATATTTCACTACATCGACTCCTTTTCTTTTACATATAGATTGTCTTGATTTGCGTGATTTGACTCAGACAGGTAACTCAAAAGCTAATAATTGTAGTAACTGAAAAGGGTACCTCCCTTTCCAGTAAACTTTCGAAATAGTGTACTAGTTCAGCCATTACTCCTTGAATTATAACAAATGTTCAGTTAATCAGAGGATGCCTATTTGATACCATAAGATAGCGGAGTAGTTTCCTCAAAACTTTCCATACCATGAGGTAGAATTTGTTGGAACTTTTTACAAATTTCTTAGAATATAGCTAAGCATGGAATGACTGGTACACCTATTCAGATATCTAGAAAGATTGATAATTGATATATGTCACGTAATGAAACTCTTACCTTCATTTGAAATGACACAGCATTTACAATGAGAACCACAGAGGCCATACTTCTCTTTCTCTCCTTTACGACAGGCAATCCGACACTGACCTCGCCCCTCGTCACACTCTGGACTATCTTGGCAAACTAAACAGATTGGAAATTATAGTAAATGAAAAGCTTCTGGCATCAATTGAAATATTAGCACAAAAAAGAGAAAACAAAAGGTAGGCGATTGATTTACTAACCGTCCAAAGGAGCACAGCAGCAGAAGTGGGCGGAGCAGCCTTCACCAACCTCTTTCTCTACCGATGAACATTTAGACTTGATCGATCCTCCAGCCTTCATGCATTTCTCCATTTCTTTGGCACCTATAATGAAAATAAGGGTTGTACAACGTGTGGTTTGGTTGTATTTGTGAGAGAAATGGCAACAGCGTTTGGCTTAAGGGTAATTGTTTGGATTAAAGACAATTGTAATACATAGCATAAGCAGATTAAAAAGGGAAATTAAAATTGGAAAGGCAAAAGAATATACCTCCAGCCTGGTTGGTATAGCATTTGTATATATTTGTGAACCCATAAAATGGAATGAGATGATGACCATGCGCAGCATGGTGTGCTGAGCAGCGCAGAGCAACTCGGGCAGTCCTGGTGAGAGGTTGTGGCCTGTGTCGGTCGTCGACGTTTTGGGTGGGACAGAAGACAGAGCTCCGTCGTGTCGGAGAAGGTCTGTTGTGTTCACTTGGATAGTTGTAAGTATGGTTGCTTGCTGATGGGGATTGTCAATGTGGTTTGCTGGTGGTTGGCTGTAAATTGATGCGTTAAATACCGTCTGGGGCCGGCCAAGAGTTGCATCAGCCAGCCGGCGCTTTATCAGCTGACAGGGTGTAAACAAGACGTGGCGTCCGACTGATGAGGTGGGTGAGCATCTGTTGATTTGTTATTTTGTTGCTTCCTTACATAACCACAAGCTATCTAGGCCATTAGAAATGGCTTCCAAGATAACAGCTGATATGATCAGGCCATTCACTGGCGAGGGTGACGTGGTAGCCTGGGTGACGAAGATAAAGTTGGTTGCAAGGTTAAAGAAAGTTTCTGACGTGACGAGCCTCATACCGCTGCATTTAGAAGGGGATGCACTGGCCCTATTTTTTGAAAATGGATACAAGTGCTCTGTCAGACGCTGATAAAATAGAGATCAGGCTAAAAGAGGCTTATGCTGATGGAACATGTACTGTCTTCGGGAAACTGGTGCAGATGAAGTGGACGGGACAGCAGGTAGATGTGTTTGCAACTGAAATTCGGCGTTTGGCTGGTTTAGCCGGATTCAAGGATGATTTGGAAAAGATTGTGAAGCTAACCTTTTGTAAATGGGTTCCCTTAAAAGATAAGTGTGGCGTTGCAACAGGTGCCGAGCATATTAACGATGCCTATGAGTGAAGTTGTGAGTCAGGCTAGAATACTGTCAGCTAAGTCGTCATCTGGTGTCACCGCAGTGACGGTGGGAGACGATCACAGGCCTAAGGGAAGCGACTACCGAGAAGGAAGAGGTTTCACAGGGGAGTGTTTCCAGCGTGGTGAACCTCACATGGCAAGATATTGTAAGGAGCCGAGAGTGCTAGTCTGCTATAGATGTGACAAACCAGGACATATGGCAAATCGGTGCACAGTCAGGGAAACGAGAAAAGGG
>JAXIVD010007517.1:17500-19853 GCA_036785275.1 Cancer borealis
AAAGAATTGAAGTATTTGGGAACAGTGTTATACAAACATGGAGGGATGTGAAAGGCAGGTGTGTCATACGGTCACTTGCAAGGATTATGCGAGGAAGGAATTTATTCATAGAGGCAGGCCCGGCCCTAGCAGGTGCGGGGCCCAATGCAAAAATCCACCATACTGCCATTTAGTGCAGTCAAACAAATACTAAACAATACAAACTGAGGTACATAAATGAGAAATGTTGCCAATGTAGTTTTGATCACAGTTTTGATGAAAAATGCTTCTCTCCTCTCCTCGCCTCCTTTGTCATCCCTCCTCCCCTCCTTTCCTCCTTCCTCATCCACTCTACACCTCCTATTCTCTTCTCTCCTCCCTTCCTTTCCTTCCTTCTCATCCCCTCCTCCCAATCCTCTCTTCTCATCCCTCCTCACCTCCCCTTATCTCGCTGAAGAGCAAGTGCTACAGATCTCATGACGTATGAGTGACGTCATCCCCGCGGAGCCATTAGAGGCTCGGGACCCGATGCAGTTGCATCGGTTGCATTGGCCTAGGGCCGACCCTGCATAGAAGCAAAGAAAGGGTTAAGTATCAGTTTTCTCTTGCCAAAATTCACGTATGAATACTTGGACATGGAATATGGCACAGCAATCAAGAGTGCATGCTGTGGAAATTAGTTATATGTGAGGAGGATGGGAGGGTGAGAACAATGAAAGATGTAGCTTGGAACCTTGTGCAATTAGAGTAAAGAAATACTTTGAGGTAGTTTAGTCATACTGAGAGGGTGAATAGTGAAGAGCCTTATAAATAAAATGTATGTGAGTGAAATTGTGGGTCCTAGGAAGAGAGGAAGGCCAGCTATAATATGGTAGGATAGGGTGAAGGAGTACATGGATGAAAGGGTTGCCGATAGAGGAGGGATTGAACTAGCAAGAAGGGAGTGTGTGGAGAGGAAGAGGTGGAGACTCTTCTGCTATGGCCATCCCTTTGAGGGACGTTGCATGAGGGAATGAAGCGTCAGAAAGTATTTTTTAGATAGATATGTATATATGTTACGAATTTTTTCTGTTTTAAATAATTGATTATGAACAAAATTGATCTGAATTAGACTCCTGTGGTACCTTATTATCTCAAATTGGCAGCAATCGACGGCATATTTATGTAACATCAAATCTTGGATGTCATCCTTGATATAGACAAGAATATTCTGTAACCATTCCACGTATAGCAGCGGAAGAGAGTACAATTTATCTTTATGATATCTCACACATTATTGACGATTCATATCGTGAAATATTTCCTTTAACTCTTCTTGAGCGACCTTCTAAACATAGGACTCCATTCACTCTACGATTGAGAACAATGGTGCTAAATCCCGTTTGACCTTGTTAACTACGCCTTCAAGCCGTGCAAGGATTCTCTTTCCTCTACCGGTATTGAAAACCGTTCTCATTGGATAGGTAAAATGGAGTAATTTCTTATACTATTGTTCAAATGTATAATAGGAACAAACGAACACACACACACACACACACACACACACACACACACACACACACACACACACACACACACACACACACACACACACACACACACACACACACACACACACACACATATACACACATACACGCATACATGTGATTCTATCAGTCAGTATATATCAATTGCATGAACTATTTTAGGTTGTTGGATTTTCCATAGTCCATTCAGGCATACTATTATATTAACGCCTCGTTCCTACCGTTGTCAACGTGCACGCAACACTTGCAGTTGTGCGAAGACCCACAACCACCGTGCTGCTCCTTCTCCCAGGCATGGCACGTGGTCCGGCAAGATCCCCGTCCGTCCGAACAGTCTGGGTGAGCCTCACAAACTGCCATACAAAAAAAAAGATGACTTAGAATCCCTGCACCATGCCTTTTTGTAGGAGAAAATGCAGAGGAGAGGCTTACCCGCTCAGTCACTTTCAGTCTCTTTCACGAGCTGCAGGGATTACAGTGATGGTTTTCTTGCAGCCACCACTACAGGAATATTGAATGTGGTATTAAGTAATAATATGTTGTGACTGGATAATTTTGAAGTAAAATTTGAGATAGATTTTGGTGTTATGGTTAGTCCAACTGAATTAAACAATTATAAAACATCGTCACATATTGATGAACATGTATAACTATTCCATAATTAACAACAATAAACGATAAATATTCCGTAGGAATTGGCGGTCTTTTTCGAAGACGCGAACATATATGTTTCTGAGCCAAATTTGATGTTCTTTCTTATGGATATAGTTATTTTTAACGAAAACTGGTAAAGTCCTGCGGAATAATATCTTATGAAACAAATAAACGGAGGCGGTGGGTGGTAC
>JAXIVD010007518.1:0-10000 GCA_036785275.1 Cancer borealis
ATGTATGTTAATAAAACTTGAATAATTATCAGCATAATTATAATTCCTCCACGAACTTTAATTCTTCCTCCATTAAACCGTATCATTCTTTTTTTTTTCTCTTAAAATAGCTACATTTTCGTGGGCATAGTCTTAAAGTTGTATACCTCTGCTTTTAAGTCACGAGCGCCGTAGAATTCACATTAAAAAACATCAAAGTTTTGCCTTGTAAGCATCATGCAAATATAAAATTAAGCGTAGTTGTTTCAATCAAATGTTCCTGAGTCTATATGGCATAGTTAATAGATGGCAAATGGACTACATGACGTGGTGATTCTATTATTATAGTAGTATTACTACTAGCAGTAACATTATTATTATTATTATTATTAAATAATAATATTAATTATTATTATTATTATTATTATTATTATTATTATTATTATTATTATTAGTAGTAGTAGTAGTAGTAGTAGTAGTAGTAGTAGTAGTAGTAGTATTGAATTCATCAGGCCGTCAGAATATTCATGGTCATCCAGTATTCGTGTAGAGAGCAAGACGATTACTAAGTACGCGGGATCCGTCAGTAATCGTTTGTACTCAGTAATCGTCTGGCCGCCGCGCGGATCTAGTACTCGTCTGGCTGCTTCACGGATCCAGTAATTGTCTGGCCGCCGCGCGGATCTAGTACTCGTCTGGCTGCCTCACGGATCCAGTAATCGTCTGGCCGCTTCACGGATCCAGTAATCGTCTGGCTGCCTCACGGATCCAGTAATCGTCTGGCCGTCTCACGGATCCAGTACTCGTCTGGCCGCCTTACAGATCCAGTAATCGTCTGGCCGTCTCACGAATCCAGTAATCGTCTGGCGGCCGCGCGGATCTAGTACTCGTCTGGCTGCCTCACGGATCCAGTAATCGTCTGGCCGCCGCGCGGATCTAGTACTCGTCTGGCTGCTTCACGGATCCAGTAATCGTCTGGCCGCCGCGCGGATCTAGTACTCGTCTGGCTGCCTCACGGATCCAGTAATCGTCTGGCCGCTTCACGGATCCAGTAATCGTCTGGCTGCCTCACGGATCCAGTAATCGTCTGGACGTCTCACGGATCCAGTACTCGTCTGGCCGCCTTACAGATCCAGTAATCGTCTGGCCGTCTCACGAATCCAGTAATCGTCTGGCGGCCGCGCGGATCTAGTACTCGTCTGGCTCCCTCACGGATCCAGTAATCGTCTGGCCGTCTCACGAATCCAGTAATCGTCTGGCGGCCGCGCGGATCTAGTACTCGTCTGGCTGCCTCATGGATCCAGTAATCGTCTGGCCGTCTCACGAATCCAGTAATCGTCTGGCGGCCGCGCGGATCTAGTACTCGTCTGGCTGCCTCACGGATCCAGTAATCGTCTGGCCATCTCACGGATCCAGTAATCGTCTGGCAGCCGCGCGGATCTAGTACTCGTCTGGCTGCCTCACGGATCCAGTAATCAGGTCCGAAACCGAATCTCACGGATCCGCCAGACAAAGTAATCGGATCCACGATTACTGAAATTCACGGATCTTGCCCAGCTCTAACTACCGGTACACAGTGTCTGCTCCAGCTACCCCGCCACCCGGTGCATAGTTGCCACCTTGCTCCATACACACCCACTACTTTACTTATGCCTTTCACTGTTTGCACTGTTCAAAACCCTGTATTGTCTTGCTTCTGTATTGAGGCACCATGCCCCAAAAGGCAAGAAGGGCTGTTCTTCAACGTCAAACAAGGAATACCCAAGAGGAGGCTCGCAGTGACGAGACACAATCTCACCTTTCGTCACCCACCCGCGGCCTCTCCTCGCCACAGATTCACCCGCCTCCTCCACCACCACCACCCACCGCAAGTTCCGTTTCCATCCCCACAAATATGGATGTCTCGTCGCTTCTGAAATGGATGGTGGAAAGAGACGAAACAACTCGCGTGGAGAGGGAACAACAACGTATAGAAGAATCTGCACGTTTTGACGCGCTGCTGGCAAGACTCGCTTCCACGCTTCTTACCCCACCCAAGCCAACGTCGGCAGACGGGCAGGGTGTGACGTCACCAGCCGTGTCAGCTGACCTCCCCGCCGCGTCAGCTGTCCTCTCTGTTGCTCCCAAGGCAGCAGTACATCCGGCAGCAGTATATCCGCCTTCTCCGCTGTCCTCTGACATATCTTTTCAGTGTTTCAAGGAATGGCGACAACGGTGGACAGACTACGCGACCATGGTCGACATACCAAGTTTACCACACTCAAAGCAACTCATCCAGCTTAGGATGTGTTTGTCGTTGGAGACACAACGAGTGTTGGAGCACATGTTACAGGTGCCTCCAAACTCAACTTCGTCCGTTGATGAGATTCTCGACACCCTTCAGAACCACATTAGGGACTCCAGCAACGAGGCACTTCGACGGCGAGCGTTTACCAGCTGCAAGCAGGCTGCAGGCGAGTCCTTTGCTGACTTCTATGTCAGACTAAAGGGCCTTTCTGAGGAGATTGACGTCTGCAAAGGTAACAACGCCGCCTGCGAGGCCTCCTGGCTCAAGCACGGCATCCTCACAGGCGTTCACGACGAGGAACTTGTACAGAAGATCATCGCCCTGGACGCCTCCTATACACTCACAGACGTCGTGACCACCTGCCGTTCACACGAGGCCACGAGGTCAACTGCGTCTGCTTTAAGGGCCCCTCCAGCTGCAAGAGCTGGTTCCCAGTACAAGACGGGGAAAAAGCATAAAAGCATAAAGGAAAAACAGACGCACGTTCTGCTGCTTAGACTTCATCTTCTTGCAAGAGGTGCGGTAAACAGCAGCATGGCCCCAACGGTTGTCCGGCAACAGAAGCAACGTGTACCTGTTGTGGTAAACCTGGCCACTGGTCGCACACTCAAGGCTGCCCTGCCAGGAGTGTTCAGTGCAGGACATGCAACCGATACGGGCACTTCAACCAGATGTGCAGAACGTTGCAGCCTAAACAGCCGGGCAAATACACAAAAAACAACAAGAACATCAAGCAGGGGACTGATAGGCGCTCCACCTTCCACGTCGTGAGAGACCAGTCAGCCCTGGGGAAACCCAAACATTCACAGCAGCAAGCCAACGCATGGCGCGTCGAGTCGACAGCACGTGAGAGACCAACGCCGTCTCCCACCGTCAGTGTTGTCGTCACGTACGCGGGAGTGTCGGGAAGCATCGACATGATCCCTGACACTGGTGCGGACTCCACAGTGATAAGCCTACAGCACCTCAAGAGCTTAGGCCTCTCCAAGTCCGACCTCAACCCGCCACCGACCGTCTCTTATTACAATGCGGAAGGCTCCAAAATGCCTGCTGTCTTGGGCTCCTTCCAACCCACGGTGCTCCTTCCTGCACCGGTTGGGTTGACGTACAAGGCTACTTGGGTTCATCTCTACTGTCCTGGCAGCACTGCCGAGACTTGGGCTTAGTACCCAAGGACTTCCCGCAGCAAAATAGCAGCGAAAACAGGGTGAGAAGGTCAACGAGCGCCGGACCAGAGGGAAACAGGCAGAGCGGCGGACATGCAAGTGTCGACACCTCTCCACCCCACGTTGCAGCGCCTCCATTTCTACTCTCGGACTCCACATCTTCTGCAGCTGCCAAGGACTACTTCCTCAAGGAGTATGCAGACGTATTGGTGAAGAAGGAGGACCTACGGGACGCACCGCTGAAGCCTATGGGAGGTCCGCCTATGCGCATCCACCTTAAGGACGACGCACAACCCTTCGCCATATACACTCCACGTCTGATTCCCCTTGCATACCAAGACCCTGTGAAGACTCAGCTCGACTCTATAGTAGCACAAGGTGTTATCGCCCCCGCAGGCGACGACCCATCCCCATGGTGCCACCCTATGGTTGTCGTGGCGAAGGCTAATGGTGGTGTGCGCATCACCACGGACCTGTCTAGACTCAACAGTCAAGTTTCAAGGCCCGCCCACCCTTCACCCACGCCGTTTGCAGCTACACGTTGAGTCTCCCCACAGGCTCGCTACTTCACCACCATAGACGCTCTGTGCGGCTATTGGCAGATTCCTCTGGCTGAGGAAGACCAGCCTTTGACCACCTTCATCACCCCCTACGGACGTTTTCGCTACCTTCGAGGCCCGATGGGTTTCGCAGCAACAGGAGACGCCTTCAGTCGACGAGGTGACCTCGCGCTTCAGGGAGTGCTACAGTGTGTCAAAGTGGTGGATGACATCCTTCTGTAAGACGAGGATTACATGGCATACCTCTGCCGTGTCAACCAGGTCCTCGCCCGATGCAGAGCACACGGAATCACCCTTAATGCTGAGAAGTTCGTCCAGTGATGGCATCGCAGCAGACCCTGAGAAGGTTCTGGCCATCACTAACTTCACCAAACCAGCCAACCTGACCGACCTGCGGTCATTCATGGGCTTGGTGAACCAGCTGGCCGACTTTTCACCCAAC
Source organism: Cancer borealis (assembly GCA_036785275.1). Taxonomy (NCBI): domain Eukaryota; kingdom Metazoa; phylum Arthropoda; class Malacostraca; order Decapoda; family Cancridae; genus Cancer; species Cancer borealis. The sequence goes on from JAXIVD010007518.1 coordinate 4,435, forward strand.
ATCTCCGGTGCTGCTGCTTCTCTTCGCCCATTGATGAGCCCCAAGAGAACCTTTGTGTGGACTCCTGACCACGACCAGGCCTTCGAGAAGGTAAAGGAAGCCCTGTCAAGTCCACCGGTCCTTGCCACCTTTGACCCTGCTATCCCGACCGTCCTACAAACAGACGCTTCACGTCTGTACGGTCTGGGTTACGCCCTTCTGCAGGATCACGATGGAGGACAGTTGAGGCTCATTCAATGTGGCTCGCGATTCCTGACGGACACCGAAACCCGCTACGCCACCATCGAGTTGGAGCTTTTGGCAGTAGTGTGGGCGATGACCAAGTGCAAGTTCTACCTTGCAGGACTCCAACACTTCAACCTTGTGACTGATCATCGCCCCCTGGTCCCCATCCTCAACAGCTACACCTTAGACGCCATCGACAACCCTCGTCTTCAGCGTCTGAAAGAGAAGACATCCGCCTTCATCTACACAGCAAACTGGCGCCCGGGCAAAGAGTTGTGCATCCCAGATGCTCTCTCTCGCTCTCTAGTAGGCAAGCCTTCGCGTGAAGATGATGTGTTGGGATTTGAGACCAGCTTTTCCGTCAGGTGTGTCACCCTACAAGCAGTCGAGTCTCTAACCGCCGACGTCATCCATGGTACTTCTGGGCAAGCCAGTGACGTAGCCATGGACGAGTTCCGTCGAGCAGCCAGTGAGGACCCCGCCTACTCTGAGCTCTTTCAGTGCGTCAGAACAGGTTTCCCAAGAGACCGATATGCTCTACCTAACGCCGTGTGCCCATACTGGAAGCTGCGAGACAGCCTCTACAGTGAGGACGACCTTGTCCTGTACGGCGCCCGCGTTGTTGTTCCTGCCGCCCTCCGTCGTGTCCTGTCCCGTCTACACGACAGTCATCGCGGCACAGAGGCCACAAAGCGTCGGGCACGACAAATAGTATACTGGCCTGGCATCGACTCCGACATCGCGAACGTCGTGTTTGCCTGCGAGCCATGCCAGATACTTCAACCCAGTCAGCAGCAAGAGCCTCTACGCTGTGATGACAACCCTACCAGGCCCTTCGAGTCAGTGTCGGCGGATTTTTTCAACGTAGCCGGGATGGCTTTCCTAGTAATTGCCGACCGCCTTTCTGGATGGCCTGTAGTGGTGTCATGCGGACCGGATACCACCTCTTCTGCGACCATCCGACACTTCCGGGACATCTTCAGAGAGTTGGGCGTCTCCTTGCGTCTACGTACGGATGGAGGCCCCCAGTTCGCCAGTAAGGAGTTCGCCGAGTTCCTAGAACGCTGGGGAGTACGACACAACAGGTCGATGCCCCACTACCCACAGTCGAACGGCCATGCTGAGTCCGGTGTAAAAGCGACTAAGCATCTTATACAGAAGGTGGCCCCCTCAGGAAACATCGACTGTGAGGCGTTCGACAGAGGCCTCCTCGAGCTCAGGAACACCCCCAACCACACTGGTCGTTCCCCAGCTCAGGTGCTCTATGGCCACCCTCTACGTTCCTGCGTTCCTGCCCACGCTAAGGTCTTCCAGCAGCAGTGGCAAGCCAGGGCTGAGAGTTGTGACCGACGAACTGCCAACCGCCTCCGAGACATCACCGAACGGTACGACGTCCACGCCAAACCCCTCGAACCGCTCCTGGTGGGTTCCATGGCCCGCATCCAGGACTCAACTACGAAGCGGTGGGACACGGTGGGCACTGTCATGGGCATAGGCAACTCCCGTGACTACCTCGTCCGGTTGCCCAGTGGCCGGGTCTGGTGGAGGAACCGCCGCTTCCTTCGGCAGACTTCACCCCAGCCCGACGACACGGACAGCGTGACTTCAGTTCCAGAGTCGTTCCATCCTGCCCAGCCTCGCCGTTCGTCTCGCATTGAGGCCCAAATGTCCGCTCAGGACCTTGCAGGTTTTGAGCGTGAAAGGGGGAGGGAGATAAAGGATTTTATATTCCATGCACTATGTATCTATTGTCCCTTTTTTAATGTAACGACTAATCACTAGTCGGCACCTCCCTCCTGTTATTATGTTCCCGCGTCACCCGCGGAGATTCAGTCTGTCCCTAGGCACCCTTGTTAAGACAGCCTGTCGCTTGTACCTTACCTTCCAGTAAAGAACCTTCAGTTACGTGTGCCTGTCTCTTGACCCCAACTTACGTTAAGGACTGAGCACCCAACAACATACACACACACACACACACATTACCAAACACACACACACACACAAACACTACACCCCACACACACACACACGCACACGCACACTACCAAACACACACACACACACACACACACACACACACACACACACACACACACACACACACACACACACACACACACACACACACACACACGCACACTTACACACACACACACACACACACACACACACACACACACACACACACACACACACACACACGCACACATGCACTACTCCACACACACACACACACACACACACACACACACACACACACACACACACACACACACACACACACACACACACACACACACATACACACACACACACACACACACACACACACACACACACACACACACACACACACACACACACACACACACACACTACCAAACACACACACTTACACATGTACACACACACAATACCAAACACACACACACACATTACCAAATACACACACACACACACACACACACACACACACACACACACACACACACACACACACACACACACACACACACACACACACATTGCCAAACACACACACACACACACACACACACACACGCAAACACACACACACTACCCGACACATACACACACACACACACACACACACACATAGATAGATAGATAGATAGATATTTTATTGACCACAAATTTAAAAATAAATATAAATTTCTTCCAGTTAATGGTCCATAATAATAATTACAAATTCTTTCAGTTTTCATTATATAACTTTTTCTCACATGCGCACATAAATATCACCCTAAAAAGTGAACTCCAGAGCCATCCTAAAAAAAAAAAAAAAAAAAAAAAAAATATATATATATATATATATATATATATATATATATATATATATATATACATATATATATATATATATATATATATATATATATATATATATATATATATATATATATATATATGTATATATATATATATATATATATATATATATATATATATATATATATATATATATATATATACATATATATATATATATATAAATACATACATATACACATACACATACATGAAAATAATTCAAGGAAGATAAGAATTCCGGCAAAAAAAGTGCATAAAAACTTTTCTAAAATTATAAAGCTCATTTAAATTCCCAAAAAACTAAATTATTATAAAAATATTAAAACGTATCTAACTAAAATTACTATCATCGATAAAACAGAACTGTGGCTACTAATAGCTAAAAAAAAAATGTGATTGAAACCAACTGAAAAACAAACTCAATCACCCTAAATACCACGGGACTTGAATAAAACAAAAAAAAACAAAAGGGAGATAACAACATGAGATAAAACGTGATATATTTTAAACTTGAAAATTGTTAAAGTTCCCACAAACATAAAATCAAAATGATAATACTAAAACAGTTAAATAAAATAACAAACGAAAACCAAATACAAAAATCTGAACAATAAAATTCCAACATACAATAAAAATTATGAAAACTCAGCAAGGATGCGGTGTACAATTGTGCAAACAGTGGCAACATCATTTCTTTCGAGCATTAGATTTTCAAAAGTGTGCACGTTAAATTCTTGGCGTATGTGTTGTGTTCTAATACAGTCAGCCACAACATGCTGCTCTGACTGGATCTCTCCACAGGAACACAAACGTTCTTCCACTGGCAGGCGACCCCTGCCTCGCCTGTTCCATCTCCCTTCTTCTATAGCGAGAGAGTGAGCGCTTATTCTGAGACGAGTCCATGAGATTCTTTCCATTTCATTAACTTTAATCTTTCCACTGTACACTGCATGGACATCAAGGTTAGGATTTAATGATTTGTAAAGACTCACTCTATTTGAGTCTGATGTTAATATTCTTATTTTCATATTTTCTATCGCAACAAATACATCATCCCTTCTGTTGTTTAGTAGGTCTTTTAAATATCTTGAGGTGTGACAGGCATTATCTAATGTGATACGTATAGCATGTGTCAGAGGATCATCATCCATTCCATTCCTGTCGCCCCACATCCCACTAAAAACTTACGCTGTTTAGCCTGGATGAGGGCACGTACAGGGGGATAGCCGAGCTCCGCCAGACACAGCTCGTTACAGGTCGTTTTTCTGACTCCCAACATTTGCTTAATGCATCACATGTATAATTTGTTGACAGGTCTCGTGTCGCCATTTAACCAGGACTCGCATCCATAAAAAAATTGTTGAAACGAAAGCGACCTCAAAGACTTTACACTTCACAGAAAATGGATCATTATTCTTATCTATAAATTAAACAAACTTAAGTGCATGACACATTTTGTACTGTGCGTACAATTTGATGGCAGTGCTCGGCGATCCGTCAGCAGCAAAAGGGCTGCCCAAGTACACATAGTGTTCACACGCATCAACAATTACATCATCGACGTGCATGGCCTCCTTGTCTGCTTCATTCCCGTTCACGACAAAAAAAATTCGTTTTACTTTCATTGATTTTCATCCCATGTGATACACAAAATTGATTCATAAGTCTGATTTTACGAATCATATTCTCTCTGGTTATGGATAAGATTACTGTGTCATCCATGAGGACGAGTATATGTAGCCATGCCAGGAAACCATCCACGTCGCAATTCTGTTTAATCAGTCTTATTAAGTCATTTACGTATATTACAAACAACAGACACGATGTTAGGGATCCCTGACGCACGCTCACAGTAGCTGAGATAATTGCCGAGCCAATAACAGAGTGTGTGAACCTGTACACAGCAGCTAAAGCCAACTTTATGGTAACACCGCATCCTATACGCTTTAAAACACCAAATAAAACATTACATGGCTCCTCATCGTGAAAAATCAACAAAGGTAACATATAGTTTGAATTTCTTCCTTCTCGCCACATCACAAAGCAGCCGCAGCGTTACAATATGTTCAAGACATCCTCTTCCTGCCTGGCCACCTGCCTGTTCGCGGTAAAGAGTAAACCAAGTGTTCAGTCTAGCATTTAGCACCATATCATAAAGTTTAGCAATGCTGTTTATAACATTGATTCCTCTATAGTTTGAGACCACTGATCGAGAGCCTCGCTTGAACACTGTAACCAACTTGGCTGTGGTCCACGACAACGGATATACGCCACTCATGAAAATATTATTGAATAACGTTGTTAAAGTTATGATCCAGGCATGTGGTAACAACTTGAAAACACCGGGCGGCACACCGTCAGGACCACACGCCTTGTTACTTTTGAGTTTGTTAACCTGGTCCTGTACCTCCTGCGGCATTATGGGGTCGTCTAACACTGGCATATATACATCACTGTGCAAGTTGTCAATGTTAGGTACACACGCACCAGGAGGGTTATATATCCTCTG
>JAXIVD010007518.1:17500-19851 GCA_036785275.1 Cancer borealis
TTGGAAGACTGTTCCAACCCAAGGAAACTCAGCTTGGAAGACTGTTCCAAGCCAAGGAGACTCAGCTTGGAAGACTGTTCCAACCCAAGGAGACTCAGCTTGGAAGACTGTTCCAAACCAAGGAGACTCAGCTTGGAAGACTGTTCCAAGCCAAGGAGACTCAGCTTGGAAGACAGTTCCAAGCCAAGGAGACTCAGCTTGGAAGACTGTTCCAAGCCAAGGAGACTCAGCTTGGAAGACAGTTCCAAGCCAAGGAGACTCAGCTTGGAAGACTGTTCCAAGCCAAGGAGACTCAGCTTGGAAGACTGTTCCAAACCAAGGAGACTCAGCTTGGAAGACTGTTCCAAGCCAAGGAGACTCAGCTTGGAAGACAGTTCCAAGCCAAGGAGACTCAGCCTGGAAGACTGTTCCAAGCCAAGGAGACTCAGCTTGGAAGACTGTTCCAAGCCAAGGAGACTCAGCTTGGAAGACTGTTCCAAGCCAAGGAGACTCAGCTTGGAAGACTGTTCCAAGCCAAGGAGACTCAGCTTGGAAGACTGTGCCAAGCCAAGGAGACTCAGCTTGGAAGACAGTTCCAAGCCAAGGAGACTCAGCTTGGAAGACTGTTCCAAGCCAAGGAGACTCAGCTTGGAAGACTGTTCCAAGCCAAGGAGACTCAGCCTGGAAGACTGTTCCAAGCCAAGGAGACTCAGCTTGGAAGACTGTTCCAAGCCAAGGAGACTCAGCTTGGAAGACAGTTCCAAGCCAAGGAGACTCAGCCTGGAAGACTGTTCCAAGCCAAGGAGACTCAGCCTGGAAGACTGTTCCAAGCCAAGGAGACTCAGCTTGGAAGACTGTTCCAAGCCAAGGAGACTCAGCTTGGAAGACTGTTCCAAGCCAAGGAGACTCAGCTTGGAAGACTGTTCCAAGCCAAGGAGACTCAGCTTGGAAGACAGTTCCAAGCCAAGGAGACTCAGCTTGGAAGACTGTTCCAAGCCAAGGAGACTCAGCTTGGAAGACTGCTCCGGAGGTATCTTGGGAGACGGATTTCAGCTTGCAAACCTGATTCTCTTGAAAAACACTGACAAAAAGGAAATATAGCGGCCCAGAGAGAGTAAATAGTTTCTTATTTGAGTAAAATAAACTGATTCCCACCTTAATTGTGGGATATGACGCTAAAATAACCTAACCTAACCTAACCTCAACTCTACCTAACCTAATCCTGCGGGGCTGTAACCAGATATCTGACATGTAAGTATTAACCTCGGGAGAAGACGCTAATGTTATCTCCATAGTATACAATGTCTTTAACCTAATACCAGATACACACACACACACATACACACACACACACACACACACACACACACACACACACACACACACACACACACACACACACACACATACACACACACACACACACACACACACACACACACACACACACACACACACACACACACACACACACACACAGACACACACACACACCAAACCTAACATGTACTGAACGAAATACACATATTAAGAATCACTTTCATAACACTTCAAAACATTACAAATAATACTAAGGAATGACATAAACAATACCGCCACCACCACCACCTGTTCCCCTCTCCCGCCCTTTCCCGGCCTTCCCCTCCCTCCCCTCACTTACCCTTGAGTGTGTAAAGGGTTTTCTTGCCTTCCTCCTGATCTTGGTCACCTGCCGGGGCCGAGATGAGGTCATTATCGGTGACCTGTTCCAGCATGGTCATGCTGTTGTTGTTGTGTTAGGGCCGGAACCACTTTAGGGTCCCATGAGCCCTGGTGTCGTCATGTGGAGGTTACAGACGTGGCAGCTGTCCCGTCTTCCTAAGGAAGGCGCAGGTGAGGCGAATGACGGCTGATCGTGTGTCAGGTGGGGTGCCCGCCACTGCCATCAGGGTGGGGAGGTCGAGGGTGTTAATGTTCAGGGCGAGAAGTTGGCTGCGTAGTAGTATGCAGTGGGAGTGGCAGCGTGGGCAGTGTAGCATGAAGTGATGTACTGTTTCCTCGCTGGTCTTGCACCAGGGGCAGTAGGGATCGGGAGCCAGACCCAGGCGGTGGAGGTGTGCAGTGAGTGTTGTGTGACCTAGGCGAAGGCGCGTGAGGGCCACATCCAGCACGCGGGACTGTTGTCTCACTCAAGGTTGCGGCGATGAATCGGTACGGTACTGTCCCATGATGATGATGCGAAGGGTGTTACTGTGGGAGTTGTTTCAGTTTGATCGGCAGGTGCGGGAGATGAGACGTTTAGCGGTGGAGAGAGGGAGAGGAAGCGGTGTGATGCTGTCCTGTGAGAGGGCCATTTTGGCAGCAGCATCTACAACGTCATTTCCTCGTATATT
>JAXIVD010007519.1:12500-17500 GCA_036785275.1 Cancer borealis
GTTTGTTTATAATCTAAGATCTAATCTATTGTATTTTACAAGTCAATAAATTTTCTTGGTTTTCTATCATGTTTACCTAAAAGGACATTATTTTTTAAGTAAATTACAACAATAATTTAATATGAATACTCAGATGGATTGGACACCTGAAAAGACTGGGTGAGTTGCCAAGAAGGATGTATAATGCTGGGATCACCTTCTGGGTAACGTAATCCTTCTATTGCCACTTAGAAAACAATATGAAAACATAAAGCTCATAAAAAAAAAACTATTATTGTTAATTGAAAAGTAAATATCAAGAATTGAAAATTTTTTATTTAGGTTAGGTTAGGTTATTTTCTTAAGCAATTTACTGTCGAGCAATTGATAGTTTGAGAAATTATTTCTTGAGCAATTTACTGTCGAGCAATTGACTTTACCTAGATTTAGGCTATAATATGGCAATCAGGAAAAAAAATCTAAAGTAAAATTCCTAACTTTTGGGTAATTAAATATAAAAAGCTTATATAACCGAACCTAACCAAGCCAAACCGTACCTAACCAAACCTAATATAACCATAACCTAACGCAACCTAACCGGTATTAATTTACATCTTCATCAGAATACTCTAGAGAATTCAGGGCGGTACTTTTGCATTACCTGTTGCATTTTGATAAAGTTTTCTTAATCCAAATTCCGTCGCAAATTCTTAGTTTGTGAGATATTCAATGTTTTCTGTGAGATCTCTTCGAAAAGTAAAGTTTAGTTTCGTTTTAACAAGGTTCTGATATTTGTCAATGTAGGTTAGGGTTTTGGTTAATTTTGGTTATGTTATGTTAGGTTCAGGTAAAGATTCGTAAGACGACCCAGTCTGTTTTTTTGACAAAGCAATTTTTTTTCTGATAGATTTTGATGTGTTTTGAATTAATCTGATGTTTGTTTGTTATGCCAGGCAATTTTTTTCAAGGTAAAAATTTCCACAAGAAAGTCAGATTAATTCAAAACCATCAAAATCAATAGGAAAAAAATTTCTTTCAGTAAACCTAAGCAAACCAAATTAAAACTAATCTAACCTAAGCAAACCTAAGTAAGACTAACCTAACTAATGTCCCTGTGGGTACCATAAAAGCCATCAATTCTTCAAATGTGTAGGCACTCGTCGAATTCACCAGATAGTTTAAAATGTATATGTATGTTATGGCCGGAAGGCATTTATGGTCACTACTAAACTTCTGTTTCGGCACTTCGTAGGGGTCAACGCCAATACATTCTGTCTTCTGGACATACCTATCGTATGTTTGCTTATCCAAACCATCTATATACTTCTTTTTCGGTGGTTTTGACGACATGGTGGTAGTGTTTATCTATACTATTGTAGAGCTCGCGCGATATCGACAATGAAGTTTTGCCTCTCAATATGGCGGACCGCGCTAAGCATCATGGGTAATCCTTCGGCCGTGGGAACTATGTATTACAGATAGATCTTTCTTGGTGAGAAGAGACAACTTGATTGTTGAGCTCCAATTTCTCAATGAAAACAACGGAAATTATCGGCACACCTAGCATGTCTATTTATTATCAAACTGTTACCCTCTCATCACCCCTTCCATCACGCTTGTCTAATATAGATTACTTAGTATCTAGTATACATTCTTAAAGTTGATAGAAGAAAGAAGGAAGGAAGACAGGTATAGATAACTAACATTGTAACTACATATTAACACTTACATAGCAGCGCTGGTAACAGGTAATTGGTAACAGGAAACAGGCGGTAATCCTCTTCTTAACACACGGTATTAACACTACAAAATATACATGAACGCGCGATATATGGGCGAGGTGCGGTGAGGTGTAGCTGTGGTTTGCAGTGTTCAGATGGATTTGTATAAACACACCGGCTTCTCTACTCTCCCCAATACCCTTCTGGCTTTTGTCGAAAATTCAAGGCTAGCTAGGCAAGGGTGTAATACTAGGTCTTGCCAGATGGTGAATGTTAGGTTAGGTTATTCTTTGAAATTAATAATGTAATCTAACTCTTATTAATATTTTTTTAACGCCATGCTGTTATGAGTGCATGTAGTATAACAAGTTATATGATAATTCCTTGCTTTACGATGTTTTAATAATTATTAGTTTTATTAGTTATATAGCAACATTGTCAGTCATGTTTGCTAGCCTGAACCGAATATGTTAAAGAGCGATCACCTTTTCCTTACCAAGCCATTCGTTTCATTATAATTATGGTTTTAATCGATGTTTATTTCATAAATGAACCAAATAGAGAATAACAATAAAAGATAAGTAAATAAGCCAGTCGTAATCATTGTGTTGTGGTCCGTGTTAGCCTCATGGTGATGAAGGTTCTGGCTTGCTTGGCACCACCATGCCTGTAAGCCACTCACTCTACCACCTCCTGCCTTAAGGTTACAAAACCTCCGCTCTATTTATTTTCCTCACACTATAAATTGGTAGTGAAGCGAAGAACACGCGCAATGGCGAGTAGCAAGCAGCAGCGCCAGTTGCATCTGATAATAGGTACTGGCGTTCTGGTAGGCACCGGTGCACTGCTCGCCAGCTACCGCACCTACAACAGCTTCATCCAGGCACAGCGGTCTTGTCTAGAGCACAACACGCCGCCACACTACAAACACTCATGGCTGAACCTGGGCCTCTGCACATTATCATTTCACCCTCGCCAATGCATCCCAACTGAAGTTACGCTCTGGTCCTGCTCCTGGTCGCGGGTTTTCCTCAGAAACATTATATGGTCAGACATTTTTATAACACCACAAGTGGGTGCCTTGGCGTTACTGTTAGGCCTCCTGGCCATGGCACTGGTGGCACGGGAGTTATTACTATATGCACGCCACCTGCAGCACGTAGACCCAGATGCCTTCGACTGTTCCTGCAGCCGCCAAAAGTCGCATTCTTTCAGCCGTACTGCGTACTGCACCTTCTCGGCGCACCGACAGGACTTACACCACCTACTGCAGATACTCGTTGAGGAGGCTGCCAGTTTCTATGAGCGACTGATCGACAGATTCAGGATTAGCAAGGAAGAAGCCAAGCTGATGCATCTGCTGAGTGTGTGGTTGGACAGGTACACCAAGATGGTCCACGCCAAAGCCTTCATTAAAGGCTACAAGATGGGGGAGACTAAGGGTCGCCGGCTGGCCTACAAGGAAGGAAGGGCCGCTGGATTCATAGCCGGAGAGCAGAAGGGCCGCCTGGAGGGATACAGGCAAGGCTGGAAGGATGGTTATCACAAAGGAAGAAAGAGAGGTTTCAAACGAGGCAAACGAGTAGGCTACGACCGAGGCTACAACGACGGCTACGACGAGGGCAAGGCGAAGGGCATGGCAGAGAGCATGGCAGAGAGCATGGATGAAGCTGCGAAAGGTACTCGGCACTAACACTTTCCAAATAATACTTTAAGTTTACTTGTACACCCTGTATTGATTTTTATGAGTGTGTTGGAAGATGAAGTAATGAAAGATAGGAAGGGAAGGAAAAAGATATGTGCATTTTGAGTTGTTATTATTATCATTTCAAACTGCCTACATTCATAAACTTGATAGAAGGAGGAAGGAAGGAAGACAGGTAGATAACTAACATTGTAACTACGTATTAACACTTACAAAGCAGCGCTGGTAACAGGTAATTGGTAACAGGTAACAAGCGATAATAATTTTCTTAACACACGGTATAAACACTACAAAATATACATGAACGCGCGATGGATGGAGGTATAACCACACCGGCTTGTACCTCCACGATGCCCCGCTGGCTTCTATAGAGACCTCAAGGCTAGCTAGGCAAGGGTGTAATACTAGATCTTGCCAGATGGTGAATGTTAGATTATGTTATTCCTTGAAATTGATAATATAATCTAACTTTTATTAATATTTTTTTTAACGCCACGCTGTTATGAATGCATGTAGTACAACAGGTTATGTAATAATTCCTTGCTTTAAGATGTTTTAATAATTATTAGTTTTATTAGTTATATAGCAACACTGTCCGTCATGTTTGCTAGCCTGAACCGGATATGCTAAAAAGCGATCACCTTTTCCTCACCAAGCCATTCGTCTCATTATAATTATGGTTCTAATCATCAAATATAACCAGAGTTGATAATTATGAATACGCCAAAACGGCAAATCCTATTACTACTGACTCGTGAAGTAAGGCAGAGGAAGGCTGAACGGTTGGTACGAGACGGATGCCTGGTGCTTCGAACGTCTGAACAACACGTAATGAGCGAGTTAGTGAGTGAGTGAAGCAGCTGACTCCCTCCTCTCACTACCCACTTGGTAACTGCGTGGAGGATGGAAGGAGGAGGGAAGAGGAGGGAAGAGAGGAAGGGAGAGAAGGGGTAGCAGACAGGACAACTTGCCACTTCACACATACAATATATATTTCACCAACAATCTATTTATTCGTTAGAAACTATAATGTTGATCTGAATCCTAGAAGACATTATGAAGGTTTAATAACACCAGTATACTTAAAAATGATATAAATGGCTTAGATGATAACTTATTTTAAACGAACTATTGTATGTTTTTTTTTTTTTTTTTTTTTTGTGTGTGTGTGTGTGTGTGTGTGTGTGTGTGTGTGTGTGTGTGTGTGTGTGTGTGTGTGTGTGTGTGTGTGTGTGTGTGTGTGTGTGTGTGTGTGTGTGTGTGTGTGTGTGTGTTCAATCTGAGGTACAAGACTCATCAGGCAGTATCCTTCACTCAATGGCTCAGATTGTCTTCGGACGACAGGGCAATGTGTTTTGCAGCAACTACCCAAACTGAAGCGAGCAGTTTGGGTATGCTGGGTGAGTGGGTTAGGGGATCATGGTCACCTAGCATGTCTATTTACTTAATTACTATTATTGTTATTATTATTATTATTATTATTATTATTATTATTATTATTATTATTATTATTATTATTATTATCATTATCATTATTATCATTATTATTTTGAGAGTTCAGAAAGAAGATAAAAACTAAGGATTAAGTTATGAAG
>JAXIVD010007520.1:5000-19839 GCA_036785275.1 Cancer borealis
AAGAAAGGACAAATTTTGAGAATAAGTACTTTTACCTGCACAGTGTGGCTTACCGCTGTGGTGCAGGATTAGAGAGAGAGAGAGAGAGAGAGAGAGAGAGAGAGAGAGAGAGAGAGAGAGAGAGAGAGAGAGAGAGAGAGATAGAGAGAGAAAAATAATCCGATAAAGTAAAGGCTAGAATAAATATTGCACGCACACCTTTCCTTGCTCTCGCCAGGTGTGTCGATACTCTTATGGAATTAAAATGTGAAGATATTGCACATCCCTCCCGCTGCTCTTCACCCCTTCACCCCTTCAAGCCTTCACCCCTTCATCCTTTCACCCCTTCACCCCTTTATCCCTTTATCCCTTCACCCACCAACAACCTCAGCCACCCCCAACCCCCCACTCAGTCTTAATTCGTTAACAGTTCAAGATATGGAAACCAAATATTATACGTCATATTATGTAGATTTCGAGTTGGGCATCAGCCAGTAAAGTTGAATAATGGTTATTTCATTATTATCAATGGAACCTCAGAACACTCCAAGATTCCATTACCATTTATTGGGTAAATTGATAGATTTTTTCTCTATTTCTTAATCTTTATTTATCAATAAAATCATACATATTATAAATACATATTATGAATACATTATTTTTTTGTAATTTTGTAATTTTATTTATTTTTTTGTTTGTTTATATATTTAATAGTAAATAATATTTATTTAATTAATATAAAATCGCATGTTTATATTATTTTTTCATGCCGCATAAAATTGCTGAAGAAATCTTTAAAAACTACAGAATCCTGTTGGTGTCCTTTGTGATGATTTAGTGTGTACGTGCACATGTGTGGAGGGGCGCCATCAGGATGTGTACACTCATGTACTGTATGAGTGCGTCGAGGGCCAGCACCAGGTCTTGGAGGGACAGTCTGGTGGAAGGGTCCGACAAGGTGCACCAGTCCATGTAAGGCTGCAGCTCCAGCTCCAGGGTGACATTGTGCGTGCGCGCGCACACACGCTTCATCAACATGCCCACGCTGAAGGCGTCGCTGGCGGGCTGGAGGGGCAGCCCTTGCTTCAGTTCGGGCGAGCGGTGGCACGCGAAGTCCTGGCCCTTCAGGCCGCGGGGCTGCCCGAAGAAGTCGAAGTAGAAGGGCTCCCCCAGCCTGGAGGCGAGGCCGAAGTCAATGATGTGCACGCGGGGGGCGGAGGGGGGTCCGGACACCGTAATGTTGTCGCCCTTGATGTCGTTGTGCACGAATCCCTTGCCGTGCACCGCCATCAGGCCCTCCGCCACACCCACCATCACCTTGAGGAAGGTGTGCACCGTACACCCGCGCCGGTAGAAGGTGCTGAGGCGCTGGCCCGTGTACTCCATGATGGCGATGGCATCGTCCGCACACAGGGCCAGTAGGCGGGGCACGCCCCCTGCCCCACCCAGCTCCTGCACCACCTCACACTCCCACCTGAAGGGCGCCATGCTCCGCCCCATCTTGAGGGTCTTCCTGATGGCGTCCTGGCCCTCAAAGTCCACCCGCTCCACCCTGCCGAAGCCACCTTCCCCCAGCAGGCCAAGGAGCGGCAGGGCGGCCACCTGGCCCTCGGACAAAAAAGGCACATTCCACTCCACGTCGTCCTCCTCCTCCTCCTCCTGCGGCGACGTGCAACACACCAGCCTTCGCATCACCTTGACGAAGGCCTTGCCGAGGCGCTTCAAGGCGGCGCGCGTGTTGAACATCATCTTGTTCTTGGCGTTGATTTTGGTCTTCATTTTGGTGAAGGAGTTACAGAATATGAGTCGCGTCAGAACCACGTAGGACAAAATATTGAGGTAGTTTATGTTTGTGTCTATTGATGTCCCGAGATTATTTAGATCCTTGGTTGGCTAGATCCAAGCTCTAACACAATGGTTTGGCTGTTGATTGGCTAAGGGTGTTGCTGCCACCATCAGGTTTAGCCAATCAGCGTCCAGCCTTCTTGATATACATTTTACTTCCCCATTACCAGCCATCCCTTATCAAACAAAACATGAATACCTAAACTTATAATTACCTCTCTCCTTCTCTGTCTCTCTCTTTCTCTCTCACTTACTCTCTTTTTCTATCTAATCTCATTACTCTAACTCACAAACTTTGAGCAAACTTCACACAAGCTTAATAGTGGAAGGTGGTAATGAGATAATATGAGTGTGGATGAGTGGCTAGAAGGGTGTTACTGGGTCATTATTATTATTATTATTATTATTATTATTATTATTATTATTATTATTATTATTATTATTATTATTATTACTCTTTTTTTTTTCTCTCTCTCTTTCAATACAAGTTTCCTTTCTTTCCCCATCAACACACACCCTCCTCACCTCTTCCTCCCTCCTCTTCTTCCCCTCTTCTTACCCCGCTCCTCTTTCCTCTTCTTCCTCCTCTTCCTCCTCTTCCTCACCCCCACAGGTACATCCTCACTTACATTCCCTGTTATTCATTTACTCTTTCCTTTCATCCTTCACGCCAGATCCACACACAAGGATTCAGTGATTTTATGCTTTTTCATCAGACGTTATTGGCGTTCCTCTCGCCTGCAAACACACACACACACACACACACACACACACACACACACACACACACACACACACACACACACACACATATCCCAGTTCTTCTTCATTTTTTATCACCTATTAGACTTTTACTCTCTCCTCCTCTCCTCCTTTCTCCTCTCTCCTCTCTCCTTCCCATCTTTCTCCCTCCTCTTCCTCCTCCTTATTACACTTTATATACCTACTATACGCCTGTTTCCCTCACTCTTCATCTCACCTTATACACATTCCTTCAATATGGTACAAATGTAATAGGTAATCGTTCAATTTTCTCCTATATTGAACTTTGCTTATATACCTGACTATATTCTTATCCTTTCCATCTGTCTACTTCTGCTTCCTCTCTCTACCTTTCAGAGGGGAGAGAGGGAAGGGAGGGGAAGAAAGCGGTTATATGTTACGTTAATGTGACGTGCTTGACAAGGGGAAAAGAGGGGAAGCGATACGTCTAGAAAATGTAAGATGGTGGTGGTGGTGGTGGTGGTGGTAGTGGGTGGTGGTGGTGGTGGTGGGTGGTGGTGGTGGTGGTGATGGTGGTACAGTCTTTTCCTTTTTTCTTCTTCTTTAATTTTTTTTTCTGCTTCTTTTTTTCTCCTCCTCCTCCTCCTCCTCCTCCTCCTCCTCCTCCTCCTCCTCCTCCTCCTCCATTTTTCTTTAAGTATCGCGCTATATGCCTGCGTCTTTTCATTTATTTAAGTTTCTCTTTATCTCATATCCATTTCTCATTCATTTTCGTCTTTCCTTTATGGGCGAGTTTTATGCAGTCGTCTTGAAAAAAAGAGAGAGAGAGAGAGACAGACAGACAGACAGACAGACAGACATCATATCTAAATCTCCATCCTGTCATCGTCCTTCGCTCCCTGTAACCTGACTCACACTGTCTCGGAGCTGCAGGAACGAGGCTGTTTTTTCCAATCCGTGGCAAGGCTGATCACCTCACTTACACAAGATTGAGGCCAAGCACTCACACCCTCAACCCACAACGAAACTTTTAGAGAGCTTTGCACCGACTTAGAGGATAAGAGACAGCGTTGTTCATTGGTCTCTCAGGAGGAGGAAGAGGAGGAGGAGGAGGAAAAGGAGGAGGAAGAAGAGATGTTAAGTAGAGGATGGAGTACCAGGAAGAAATGATAAGGAAACACATACTGTCTTGCAATAGATGGTTTCTTAAGGCCACAAATGCCCCACAGTGAAGCGTGCACTGAGCTGATGATGAGGAGGAGGAGGAGGAAGAGGAGGAGGAGGAGTAAGGTGATAAATAAACAGTGAGAGGAGAATGACGATGAGGAATGAAAATGAGGAACAGAGATGATGATGATGAGGAGGAGGAGAGGAAAGGATAACAAATCTAGCTAAGAAAGAGAAAGGAAGGACAGTAAGCAAAACAAAGGAGATGGAAGAAGAGGAGATAAGATGAAGCAGGAGGAGGAGGAGGAGGAGGAAGAGGAGGAGGTCAAAGGGAACAATAGTTATATTTCGAGTGAGGGGAAACAAGAGGAAAAATGAGAGAGAGGAAGTTACCATGAGGAATGAAACGGCTTGAAGGAATTAATTGTAGGACTCCCACGCCTCCTTCCGCCCATTACGCCCTCCTACACTCCCTTCACCACCATTACCCTCAAGTGGTTGGTTGGATGTGCCTTTCATCCGCGATATGATCCTTACTAAGTCATCCACATCTCTGTTTCTCCTCCATTTCATCCTCCTCTTCCTCCTCCTCCTCCTCATCCTCCTCCTCCTCCTCCTTCTTATTTTACGCCAATTGCTCTTCTTGTTTTTGTTTTTTTAATATAAAGGTGTATTTTCCTATTTATTTTTCTTTTAGTTATTTATTTATTATTTATTTGCCTACTCCAGGTGAGGCAGCAGCCAGACAGGTGTGTTGTGCAGGTGTGTTTGAAACTAATCAAAACACGACAAACCAAAGAGTAAAAAAAATATATAGAATCACTACAAAAATCAAACCCAGATGCAGACCCGCTTTGCATAATCATAAGTTTCCTCCTTAATTAATAATCAAAAGTAATATATATAAAAACAACGTGTTATCGGGCTCATTAAAGTGCTATCAAAGGTGTACGTGAATAGCAGTCCCGTTGTGAAGGCTGAATACAAAGAAAACAGAGCGAATACGAATCGAAAATAAGCTTGATATATATAGAAACACCAATCAAGTTATTTTTACCAACGAGTGAAAATAGAAAGAAATCCTGTTGTATGTATAGTATGTAGGTCTGTCCTGGTGTGTGTGTGTGTGTGTGTGTGTGTGTGTGTGTGTGTGTGTGTGTGTGTGTGTGTGTGTGTGTGTGTGTGTGTGTGATCATTTAACTCGTTCAGGTAAAGCTGTTAGAGTGGAAGAGGATAAAAAAAAGTTTAAAGACAAAATAAATGTGTAGGGAAAAAAAGCTGTCGAGTCGAAGAAATAAAACAGCGAAAGTTTATGCCAAAGAAGGACACTTTTTTTCCTTCCTTTCTTTCCTCTCTTCTCACCCTATCACCCCTGCTTGTGTGTACCTGCTTCCTGCTTTCCGTATATGCCAGTTCAGCAGGCAGGCGTTACCCCTTAAGCTAACATACATCAAAGTGTGTTATCGCGTTAAGCTATGTATTGGAAACAGATATATAAACAGTCGCCCGTTGCCTTGGGTTGAACTAATTGATGGTGTGTGTGTGTGTGTGTGTGTGTGTGTATGTGTGTGTGTGTGTGTGTGTGTGTGTGTGTGTCTGTGTGTGTGTACAACTGTTACTGCTATTGTTATCATTACTACTACTGCTACCACTACTACTACTCTCTCTCTCTCTCTCTCTCTCTCTCTCTCTCTCTCTCTCTCTCTCTCTCTCTCTCTCTCTCTCTCTCTCTCTCTCTCTCTCTCTCTCTCTTTTATTCCAAATTAAATTGATATTAAAGTTTCATATTTTTTTACTTTTTTCCTTTTTTTTTCTATTTTCATGGTCTGTTCGTTTCTATTCCTTTATTTTTTTTTCTTTCTTTTCTTTTCCTCTTCATTTATTTGACGTTATTTTTAGCTTCTTTTATTGGCTGTTTGTTTGTACGTGAGAATTAATCGAGGCTTTCTGTCTGGTGTTTTCTCTCCTTTTCTTTCTCTCTTTCTTTTTTTTTTCTTTATTTTCTTTCTTTCTTTTCTTTTTTTCCTTTCTTTCTTTCTTTCTTTCGCTTTTAATTACTGCCTTTGTTGAGTGTGATCTTTGGTAATATAATCATAAAGTTTGAAAGAGAGAGAGAGAGAGAGAGAGAGAGAGAGAGAGAGAGAGAGAGAGAGAGAGAGAGAGAGAGAGAGAGAGAGAGGAGAGGAGAGAAAAAGAGAGAGAGAGAGAGAGAAAAAAAGAGAGAGAATCCCTTCCCTTTCTCTCTACCTTCTATCCTTGACGTATGTACCCTTCCACTCTCATCCCATCCTATCCTATCCTTCCCCCTATCCACACTCACTAAGCCACCACCAAGCCAACACACACACACACACACACACACACACACACACACACACACACACACACACGCACACTGGCCAGCCTACATACTCTTTTAACCCTCCTCCAACTCCTCCTCCTCCTCCTCCTCCTCCTCCTCCTCCTCCTCCTCCTCCTCCTCCTCCTCCTCCTTCTCCTCCTCCCCAACGTTGGCCGGTTAAGCGGATTTAACAAAAGAATGATTTTCAGCTTTCCCAACGGAGTGACGAATAGCGTTTTGGTAGGATTAAAACTGGCTACGTCCCCTGTGTGTGTGTGTGTGTGTGTGTGTGTGTGTGTGTGTGTGTGTGTGTGTGTGTGTGTGTGTGTGTGTGTTTAAGAATTTTATATACGTAGGTGTTTCAAATATGCCATGAATCTATATATATGTATGTGTGTGTGTGTGTGTGTGGTTTTTTTTTTTTTTTTTTTTTTTTTATGAAGTCGATTTGGAAATGTATTTTTAGTGTTGATAGTATTTCATTTATATTTTTATTTAATTTTTTTTTTGGGGGTGGGTGGGTTTGGGGGGGGGGTCTGGGTGGTGGGGGGGGTTACGTTATCTAGGTGGTAACGAATAAAATTGTGAGAGAGAGAGAGAGAGAGAGAGAGAGAGAGAGAGAGAGAGAGAGAGAGGGAGAGAGAGAGAGAGAGAGAGAGAGAGAGCGCACTTCCCATCACCACAAATCCCTTTCCCCCCCACGAAAAAAACAAACAAAAATAACTTCTTCTTTTTCCAACCACACACACCAAAAAAACAATAAAAATCAAAAAAAGAAAAGAAAAAAAAGAAAACTCGTTCATTCCAACAATTTACAAACAAACAAAAACGTCTGTTCCGGGAAAAAAAAAATTATGACTTCATCTGTTTTATTTTTTATTTAGTATCCAATTGAGTCTCATGGAAGCATATTAGTCAATCACAGGAGGAGGAGGAGGAGGGAGAAGAGAAGGAGGAGGAGGAGGACGAGGAGGAAGAAGAGGAGGAGGAGACAAGCAGGTTGGTCATTTTCTGGTCTTCTTGGATACCTCACTACCCCTCCTCCTCCTCCTCCTCCTCCTCCTCCTCCTCCTCCTTCTCCTCCTCATCCTCCTCCTCCTCCTTCTCCGTAATATCTCCCTCCATACACACACACCTCACACCTCCTTCACTCCTTCCCCTTTTCCTTCCTTCCTTCCTTCCATCCATCCACTCCTCTTTCCCTCACTTTCCTCTCATGTTCTTGTCTCAACTCTCCTCCTCCTCCTCCTCCTCCTCCTCCTCCTCCTCCTCCTCCTCCTCCTCCTCCTCCTCCTCCTCCTTTACACCATTTATCAGCTCAAGCAGAGGGACACCTGACGCTTGAAATTGATACGCAACAAGGTACCAATGAACGAGAGAGAGAGAGAGAGAGAGAGAGAGAGAGAGAGAGAGAGAGAGAGAGAGAGAGAGAGAGAGAGAGAGAGAGAGAATAATCCTTTATTTGATTTTCTTATTTGAATTCATTAAAGAATTTGAAACGTTTATTAAACATAACATTAATTCAATTCCCGAAACATTGCAATACATGACTGAAACTTTATGAAAAAACACACACACACACACACACACACACACACACACACACACACACACACACACACACACACACACACACATATTGCCATTGAGAGCCATGATTACATTACTCAAAACAAATTATGCAAACCACCAACGACAAGGCATTTAGCAAACCATTACGTTCCTGATGTCGACAACTCAGCGGGTGTTGTGTTACGTTGATCATTATTATCATTATTATCATTATTATTATTATTATTATTATTAGTAGTAGTAGTAGTAGTAGTAGTAGTAGTAGTAGTAGTAGTAGTAGTAGTATTGGGTAGGAGTGGAGGATGAAATGAGGATTGAAATAAGAACATGAAGGAAAGAAAGAAGAGAGAAAGAGAATGATAACACAGAGAATTAAATAAAAGGACATGAGATAAAGGGAGGAGAAAGGAAAAGAAAGATAACAGAGAAAATAAGATAAGAGGATGAGAGGATGAGAGAAGAATGAAAAGAAGGAGAAGATAACAAACAAATGTGATAAGGAAGGAAAGGAAAAGATGAATGTTAGAGAAAGGAAAAAAAGTAATAGAATAATATAATTGAGAAAAATAAATGCAAAAGATGGAAGAAGAAGAAGAAGAAGAATAGGAGAGATAAACCATAAAGAGAGAGAGAAAAAATAGGAAATGAGAAAATACAATAAATAAAATTGAGAGGAGTAGGACGAAGAAAAAAAAGAAGAAAGAAAAAAAACGAAAATAATGACAAAAACATTCAAACTTTCCACCTTAAAAGAAATAAATGAAATACCTTGTGATCTAACTTTATTTCCGACCTATATTGCTGACTTTTTTTTCTTCTCTTTTTTAACCCTTCAGGTATTCAAATGTACCCTGTGTGTGTGTGTGTGTGTGTGTGTGTGTGTGTGTGTGTGTGTGTGTGTGTGTGTGTGTGTGTGTGTGTGTGTTTGTATCGCCTGGGGAATCACGCCAATCAGTACGTAACGCTGTTTGTGATCCCTTTCCCATGAGAGAGAGAGAGAGAGAGAGAGAGAGAGAGAGAGAGAGAGAGAGAGAGAGAGAGAGAGAGAGAGAGAGAGAGAAAACTAAAAAATTCTTATCAACACTATCTATTAATAAACAAGTAATCATCTTTATCCTTACTTGTGCTTGTTTATGTATCTATATATTACCTCTTCCTATTTACTTCCATTCCTCTACCTCTACCTCCACACACACACACACACACACACACACACACACACACACACACACACACACACACACACACACACACACACACACAGGTAACAAAACAAAACCTAACATGTAATAAGTAGTAATAATTTTTAAGACTTTAGAAACTGAAACGTGATTAATTGCAAACAAAAAACGAGGAGAAGCTCTAATGCTCTTCACAAACTTTAGCTTTCATGTAGACCACTGATTGCTCCCCTTAGGGAACGCACATATCTACTTACATGGACTCAAAGTGTGTGCGTGTGTACGTGTGTGTGTGTGTTGGCGGACTCGAAGGACCAAGCGTACACACACTCACACACACACACACACGTACACGTTAACAGAAAACCAATTAACTGTGGAGTGAACGAGTACATTCTCTTTTAAAAGGTTGATTAGGTGGTGTTTAAGCCTAACAAAAAACGGGATAACAGCGACTCACAATCACAATTACAATCACCATCACCCAGGGAACAGTAGTGCCTCCCCCCCCTCCTTCCCCCCTACCCCCCCCTCGACACACTCACAATCACGCCACCTGAACCCTACTAATTAGTGGTGATAGCAATGAAAAAAACTGATACGGGAAAAAAAAAGTTAATAAGTGAATGAACATAAGATTCCTTTCTTTCTTTCCTTTTTTATCTTTTCTTTTGTACTCAATTGATGTTCTTTTTTCTCTTTTTTTCTGACTCGTTTTTCTTTATCCTTGTTACTTCCTTTTATCTCCTCCTCCTCCTCCTCCTCCTCCTCCTCCTCCTCCTCCTCCTCCTCCTCCTCCTCCATTGCTACCCACTATAAAAAAGCAAATCTATTAACAGAACAAGAGTAATAAAAATCAAGAGTACGGAATGATTTTTCAAGAGGACATAAAAGAGGATTATCACGTGTCCTCTTGAAGGTCAAAGTGATGACGATATTAGTAATTATGTAGCTACGTCCCCACTCTCTCTCTCTCTCTCTCTCTCTCTCTCTCTCTCTCTCTCTCTCTCTCTCTCTCTCTCTCTCTCTCTCTCTCTATGTATGTAGTCTAGTTTTTTTCTTTTCTTTTCTTTCTTTCTCTAACTTGCTTTATCCTAAAAACTATTACGCCATCAAAGACTCGGTATTATTTATTTTATTTTATGTCTTTTTCTTTTCTTTTCTTTTTAGACCTTCAAAGTGCGCTGAGGGAACAATGGACATGGATGAGATGGGTGAGTACATGTAGATAACTTTCTCAAATACTTAGATTCGTAGATTTAGTAGTAGTAGTAATAGTAGTAGTAGTAGTAGTAGTAGTAGTAGTAGTAGTAGTAGTAGTAGTAGTAGTTCATTAATTATATTGTGTGTCTACGTATTTTTCTGCATGACAAGTTTGTGGCTGAGTGACTATAACAATTTTGACTCTTAATATTAATGATCCTCGGTTCGATATTAATTCCAACACCATTATCTTTTTTTTTTTTTTTCACCTTCGTCTATATATCAAAGCTGTGTTAGAAAAAAATATATATAAAGGTTGGAAGGTGTAGATTTTAATTTATATTTTGTATCATGGTGTATCATAGCTTATGGAACTGTAGTGTGTGTGTAAATATTAACTCATAAGGACATGTCATAGTTTCCCTCTCAAAGTTTCCTCAGGTAGTGTTATTGAGCAGGGAAGACAGGTATTTTCTTTCTTCTCTCTCTCTCTCTCTCTCTCTCTCTCTCTCTCTCTCTCTCTCTCTCTCTCTCTCTCTCTCTCTCTCTCTCTCTCTCATCATCGTTCCCTATCATGTCCTAATTCACAATCATCTCATTATGCCTCATCACCTTCCCATTAACCTCACTTCTCCTTACTTATTATCATGACTTTTTTTGAAGTATTTATCGCATTATCTATATTTAAGAGTCATCCTAAATTTGGTTCCTCTTTTTTTCCTTAATTTTAGTGTATAATGGATGCACTTTATTTTCTCCTCCTTTTTTAATATTTCTTCTTGCTTTACTTTCATGCATGGTTATTGATGTTGTGTTTCTCCCGTCTATATATTTACGCTTTTGGCTGTGATGTTACTGGTGGATGGATGTGATTCACTGCTAGTCCATAGGGGGAGGGAGGGAAAGTGGAGTGAGGAGTTGGGAATAATCGAAAAAGTAATGAGAAGAGAAGATGAAAGAAAGAGATTAAGAAGAATTAGGTTTTAAAACTCCAATAATTATAAAACTGAGTTCATATTCGTGTTCAGTATGTACTAATTTTTATGATATTCTGAGGTGTTGAAGTTTTCATGAATATCAACAGGAAAACCTCTTGAAACTTAGCCAGATATACTGCTTTTTTTAAATAACTCGAAAAGTATGAAATTTATGTAAGAAATATGTAGAATTATAAAAATTGAGCAGGAAAAGCTCCTTTTTTTATTTTTTTTAGTTATAATACAATGGAATTGGATCGTAAGTAAACGAGAAAACGACACAATTGTGTATCTTATCAAATCAAATCAAATAAGAAAAATTATCCCAAAGTATGAAAATAAATCAATAAGTGATGACAACATTAGATAGAAATTGTCAAGCTTAACAATTGTGCTAATATGCATTTTTCCTGTAGGACGCACAGTAACAGTAAAATGGAAATATGTGTTCGATCCGAATCCAGAACGATATTTAGTAGTCATGCAATTGGAACTCCATTTCTGTCACAGACGTGAAAAACAATGCAATAAATGTTGTAAGTCTTCTAATTTGCAATATGACTTGTAAAGAAGTGTTCCTGCATGAATGGTTTGGGCGAGAAGCGTCAGAACAATTTCCGATAAAAAAATTTCTGTAATTGGGTAACGGTTAGAAATATTGAAACTAAATGACATTCTTTTCATCTGTTTTCCCGTATTTTTGTAAAGATTCATCTTCATACTTATTGAACGTAGCGTGCCACATTAAGCTTGTAGGAGCGATAATTATTGTGACGAAAAATGAATTTCTCTTAAATTTCGAAAAAGATTTTTACCATTTCACTATTTAACTATAAGTAATACAGAAATATACATAGAAGGGAAAGATATTAAGATTGTCAAGTTGTATCCGATATTCTCATAACTTTCAAAACTACGCCAACACTTTTCAAATAGAGAGAGACAGAGAGAGAGAAAAAAAGAGAGAAAAAAAAAAAGAAAGAAAGAGAGAGACGAATAGCCGTCTCTCATCTCTCCTCGCCGCCGTCTCTCCAAACTGAGTAGGATGCCCCGCCCTATGACGCACACATTATTTTCTTCCGACACTCCAGTACCGCCATTACTCCTGCTTCTGTTCACCACCACCACCACCACCACCACCACCACCGCCACCACCACCACCACCACCACCATAATAATAATAATAATAATAATAATAGTAATAATGTAACGTGGTAGTAGTGAAGGCTCCTTCCACCTGTACATTACCGAGGCAGGTGAGACCACGCAGGTAAACAGGTGAATTAATTAAGAAGACGTGGGTTGTAGTAATTGCAGGTGAAGTAGTTATGTAGGATTATGCTATGCTTCATCATCATCATCATCATCATCATCATCATCATCATCATCATCATCATCATCTTCATCAAAACCAAAAATAATAGAATAAATAAATATCTAAACAAGACAAAAAAAAAAAGGGCAAACAATGAAAAAATATATATTAGAAAACAAAAACAAACTGAAAAAAATACGTATGATAAAAAAAATGGAAAAAAAATATGTAAAAGTAAACAAAACAATAAATTCATAAACGAAGAATAAAGAAAAAATATGTTAAAGAAAGCAAAGAAATGTTGTAAAGAAACACACTCAAGGTCGTGGGCGGCTTGATGTTAGTGCATTCTGGGAGCAAAGAAAGAAGAGTGGGCGTGAGAGCCTTGCCTGTGGGTGAAGGTGTGTGTGTGTGTGTGTGTGTGTGTGTGTGTGTGTGTGTGTGTGTGTGTGTGTGTGTGTGTGTGTATGTGTGTGTGTCTGAGACGTCCTTGAGGTGCGGCAGTGTGGAAGGAAGAGGAAGATGAAAAAGAGGAAGAGGAGGAGGAGGAGGAGGAGGAGGAGGAGGAGGAGGAGGAGGAAGAAGAGGGAAATACCATGGATGAAAGGGAAGAAAAGAAAAGACAAAGAAGAAAAAGATTAAAAAAAAAAAAGGAAGAGGAGAAGGAAGACAGAAATGAGAGTTTTCAGACGGGAAAAAAAGATGAAAAGGAAGAGTAAGTGGAGGAGGAGGAGGATCAGAAAATAGTGGAGAGGGAAGAGGAAGGAGGAGGAGGAGGAGGAGGAGGAGGAGAAGGAGGAGGAGGAGGAGGAGGAGGAGGAGGAGGAGGAGGGGAGGAGGAGGGAGGAGGAAGACTATGGAGACATATTACTATGGTTAAGGTAGAAGCAAGGTGTGTGTGTGTGTGTGTGTGTGTGTGTGTGTGTGTGTGTGTGTGTGTGGGTGTGGGTGTGAGTGTGATGAAGGAGGACCAGCAGGTGTGTAGATCAGGTGTGAAGGATGGAGGGGGGAGGGAAGGGAGAGAAGGGGAGGAGAGGAGTGGAGGAAAAAGACAAATGTATGTAGCTGTGTAAAGGGAGGGAGGAGGAGGAAGAGGAGGAGGAGGAGGAGAAGGAGGAGGAGGAGGAAGAGGAGGAGGAGGAGGATGAAGAGTGAGTGGACATGATAAGAGAGAAAATAAGTGTGACTAGGTAGAGGAGGAGGAGGAGGAGGAGTAGCAGAAGGAGGAGGAGTAGCAGAAGGAGGAGAAGAGAGGAGGTGAAGAGGGGAGGAGGAGGAGGAGGAAGTTAATTGTGATGTATGGATAGCAAGAGGGTGAGGAAAGGAGAGGTGACATAGAGAGAGAAAAAATAAATGAAGGCAACTGGAGAACATGAGGTAGAGAATAAATGTACCTGAGAGAGAAGAGAGAGAGAGAGAGAGAGAGAGAGAGAGAGAGAGAGAGAGAGGAGAGAGAGAGAGAGAGAGAGAGAGAGAGAGAGAGAAACATGTCTGCCAGAATCTTCAAATCCATTACAAGACAGAACAATAGAAAGAGAAAATTCAAACACAAACGAAAAAAGAAAAAAATAAAGAATATAAAAATAAAAAACCTTAAAATAACTACAACAATCATTTCAACGATAAAAAAAAAAAAAACTACTACACAAATAACATAAATCAACACAATTTCACATTTATTTACACTATAAACTTGTAACGTCTTTTCGGTAACTAACTTGAGCTTGACTTCTTCCTCTTCTTTTTCGAGGGAGAGGAAGAGAGAAAGAGAGAGAAAGAGAGAGTCGAACCGTGTGTGTGTGTGTGTGGCGAGGCGGAAGAACGGACGAGGGGAGGGTGCAAGGAGAGAGAGAGAGAGAGAGAGAGAGAGAGAGAGAGAGAGAGAGAGAGAGAGAGAGAGAGAGAGAGAGAGAGAGAGAGAGGGAGGGAGGAAAGAGAGGTTAGGTAAGTGGAATGAAAGGTTTTGGTGCAGGAAAGGAAAGGAATTAGGTGTGTGTGGTGTGTGTGTGTGTGTGTGTGTGTGTGTGTGTGTGTGTGTGTGTGTGTGTGTGTGTGTGTGTTTTTTTACTATACATCAAAACGTATCACAACCTTGTCACATGCGGGTGAGGAAGCAAATTAATAACTTTTTCTTGACATAATTTTTTGTTAATTCATTTATTTATTTTTTTTATCTTCAAAGCGACGCAGTGATGTATATTTTTTTTATTAATTTTTTTTTTATTCATTTTGTTTTTATTTCTTGTTATTTATATATTTATTTTTCTTTTTATCATTATTTTTATTTTTATTTTTTTTAAAGTCCTACGTTCCTTTAGCCTCCCGCTGCTTGTGTATATAATGTTAACTTACTCTTCATGTCACTCTCAGTCTCGCTCACCTTCACTAGAATTTATGTTTGTTTGCAACGTAGTGGAAAAAAAATAAACTTAAATAAATGTGGAAAACTAAAATTAAATCCATTGAAAAATATTTAAAAAAAAGGAAGAAACAAAACTTTGAATTACAATACAAAACAAAAAAACAAGAAAAATAT
>JAXIVD010007521.1:2500-7500 GCA_036785275.1 Cancer borealis
ACTTAAAAACAAAAACTAACGCTTCTACAACTATTATGTATTATGTCAATAATAGTAATAATACATGGTTTCATACATATATAAGTTCTGGGCCATTGGTTGTCAGGTGAAGTAAAAATGCGTATGTGATGTACAGACTGATGATTGAACTCTCTACGTAGCCTGTCAATATATCTTGAAACAGTCGACTATTTTTTATCTCTGCGGCAGCCCAGACGCAAAGGATGGCTCGCACCTAAACAGGAATAGGAGTCACGGAACAAAGTCGCTTTTCAGACCAGTGTAATCAGAAAATTGATTAAACATTTCTACATTTGTCGCCGTAAAATTCAGATTAATAATTCTTTGTGATATTGAATGGAAAAGAGACAGAGAAGAGAAAGAGAAGGGAGGATGTTCTCTTCATCATGACTGTGATATTGAATGGAAAAGAGAAAGAAAGGGCAAGAATGTCTGTTCATCATGGAAATTAACTCCATGCATGAAATATATTAGACTTTTTTGTACTCACCGTTATTGCGGACCAAGGTAAATGGAGGAATCACTGCAGTTAATTAAAGGTGATTATATTGTTATTATCATTATTATTATTATCATTATTATTATTATTAGTAGTAGTAGTAGTATACAGTAATGTGCTGTGATATAACGTAGTTACTAGTGTTTTCATCCTTGTCATCTTCATCAGTGTGTTTACAATGAGTCCATCTTCACCGTCCTTAGTAGCGTCCTGTACCCCTGTGTTACTTTGTTGTATTTCTGCCTCACGAGACTGTAATATATTCCACTTTGTTCCTCTTCTCTTCTCTTGCTCGCTCTCGGCCTTGTTCTCTCTGTCTCTTCATTTTCCTCAACTTATCTCCCTCTTCTTTCTCGTTTTATTCTTGTCCATCCTCCTCTTCCTCCTGTTCCTGATTCTCCTCCTCCTCCTCCTCGTTCAGCACCAGGATGAGCCACCACAGAGATGAATATAATCTTCGCAGTCGTTTATTTGCTCTTCAAGTGGAATACAGCGCCGCACTTCGAGACTTGGGATGGTGGGAGGGACGGAGGAAGAAAGGACAGGAACTTTTCAGGGTCTGTTGGGAGGGGCGGCCGTACGTTGAGGCGGCGTCCGAGGTGTTGTTGTCCTAGTAATGAAGAAGGATGGCACGAGGGAAGCGCAAAAGCATGTTGAGTGTCACAGTACGGGCAGGAATTAGCCTTGCAATTTCTCTCCCCTCCATTGTCTCTATAGCATCTACTCCTCCTCCTATCCCCCCTTTTCTTCCTGCTCTTCCTCCTCCTCCTCCTTCTGCTCCTCCTAATGGTGTCCCTGTCTCCTGGTTTGTTGTGGTCGTCGCTGTCGCAAAGGGAGGGAAGTTTTGGCTTTGTATTTCTTGGAGTAAATAAGTGGAACGCGAGGACGAAGGCTGCACGTGATGTGGGTGAGTTGAGGCGAGGCGAGACGAGGCGAGGCAAGGCAAGGCTAGGGTGTATACGAGCACAGTGTCCCATGAGGCGCGTCTGTCAACCATCCGAGTATCCTCCAGGGACGTGGGTACGGTGGCTCCCTCGTCCCTCACTAGATACGACAATGGCACCTGCTATGAGGTATACCAGCAACAGCAGCAGCAGCAGGAATAAGATAGTGTTTCAAGCCCTCGCCCTGTTCGGAAGGTTTCTGTTTTCGCTTGGTGGGTGGTGGTGGTGAGAGACTCCTTTCTAAAAGCCAACAGCAACAAAACAAAACAAAAGAAAATGCAGAGTGAAGCACGGTATTCTGAACGTGTGTCTTCTGTTTCAAGACCATTTTTCACTCTGGTCGGAGTCTGTATTTCTCTCACGATGGCCTCGTCTCCGATAACTGGTTGTGTCACGCTTCAAAGGGTGGCACGGGAGTGGGGAAGGGGGTGATTGGCTGTGGCGTAGAAGTCCGAATGACAGTGTGGAGGGCGTGGTGATGGCGCAGCGGCAGGCTCTCCCTAAACCCTCGTTAAGACTGCGGTGGTGCTCGAGGTGGCCTTGAGGTATGTCCTCGGCGCCTCTCATGGGTGGAGGAGCGGCTAAAGTCCCCTTCCTCTCCTCCCTTTAGAGTCAAGTGTGCTTCTGGATGAAGAGGGAGGGCGGCAAGGCGTAGGGGAGCTTGAGAGGAGGCTATTTGTCTTGGCTCTCGGGAACCTGACGGAGGTGAAGATGGCGGAGGACAGCGGGTTTGGCGGGGAGGGGGGTGGGGTGTGTGGAGATGTTTGCTACGTGAAGTGGATAAAAGTGGCAGCTTTGACAGCCACACGCTCTGCCAATTCATCGTGTTTTGTCCGCTCTGATCTTGACAACTGGGTGGAATCGGTCACTTGAGGGGAATTGTGACGCACTGGGATGGCGCACGATGACAACTCTATTAAATGTGTGTGTGTGTGTGTGTGTGTGTGTGTGTGTGTGTGTGTGTGTGTGTGTGTGTGTGTGTGTGTGTGTGTGTGTGTGTGTGTGTGTGTGTGTGTGTCCTTTGTCAACCAACTCGCAGCAGCCATCTAGTGTTCTAAGATGGACGATGAATACATTAAACATCCAACATCGCTCGCTGCCTGTGGTGGTGCTCGTCTCGGCGTTCCAGCGACGTATTGTTGTCTTTGTGACCCGATGTGGCCTTTGGGGAACGCTCGTGGGGAAAGTGTGTAGCTCCTATTGTCAAGATTTTAGTCAACTCTCGCTGTATATGTATCTACTATCGAGAGCTACTGGATTAATATTGTGTTTTTATTTATATTTAATTACTATTGTATTTTTTATTGTTTGTTTGTCTTGCTTTGATTTGGCAACAACGGTGAACTCCGGCCCCGGAACTTAGATGATGCGTGGGAAGTGTGACGCGTAAGAAAGCAAACAGAGAGGCGAGGAAAGGAAGGGAGGAAAGGAAGATGAGCTGCCACCGAGTCTTTCCCGCGCACAACAGTCACAGGAAAACACACATTAACTTTTTTTTTGCGTGTGTGCGCGTTATTTTCTAATTCGCTATAGTAATTGACGGAGAAAGTGTAAAGGAAACTACCTGTAAAACAACAGAACACGTAGATTTTTATGTGTCGACGTGTGCATTACGCAGTGACAGACTTTCGGTAACTTTTTTTCTTCTTCTTCTTTCTTATATACATAGATTAAGGGACGAAGAGAAAGTGTAAAGAAAACGTTAATTACAAAAAAACAGTAATCCATGACTTCCACTTCGACCGCGTTAAGGCGGAACTATTGTACAGGTTTCTTTATCTCCGGCAGCGGGAGACAAAGTTGAAGGTGGGAGTCGTGGGAGGCGTACAAAGACAAAGACTCAAGACTGATGCCAGACTTCACGAGGATCTCCCGCTCCGCCCTTTCCTTAGTTTGTCTCTTCCCTTTTCTCTAAGTCACCCAGATCGATCTTCCAACTTCTTCCTCCTCCTCCTCCTCCTCCTCCTCCTCCTCCTCCTCCTCCTCCTCCTCCTCCTCCTCGCCTCAGGTCTCCGCTGCCGTCACCTCCGCCACCTCAGCCTGTGCTCCCCTCAAGGCAACGTTAATGAGGTACTAGGCGAAGAGGGGATAACCAGAGCACACCACACCACACCACACCAGACACGTACATCCCTCCACACACACACACACACGCACACGCGCGCACACACACACACACACACACACACACACACACACACACACACACACACACACACACACACACACACACACACACACACACACACACATACACATCATCATCATCATCGTCACCATCACCATCATTACATCCTTCGCAATTATTCAGCCTTGTCATTATCCACATCCACATCATCATCATCATCATTATCGTCTTACCTGCCTCCACTTAGAGCTGAGCAAGCAGTATAATGGTACAAAACATCACTCCACGTTATAACCAATCAAGGGAAACATCACCCAAGTCAAGCAGAGTCATGTCAACCCAACACACATTCTCTTAAAAAACAGATTTATGTTCAGCTGTATCAAGAACACCAAAATGCCAAGCGATGGATGATGAACCATTAAAATAACAACCAAACCAAACCAGACCTGACCAAAGCTTACTGTTACCACACTACCCATAAGGTCACGCCAGCACTACCTCATTACAACACCACAATACCCAAGGTTGTAGAAGAGCTTGTTATCCTGCCCCGAGAAACAAGAATTATAGGAATAGACTATTAACTAACATACAATCATGGTAGTTAATCCTTCGTAGCCCACCTTAATGATGATGATGATGATAGTAATGTTAAGTAGAATGTGTAGTTTTCTTCAGTATTGTAGCATCAGGTAGGGAAAAGCAGGAAGTCGTTGCCCCTCGTGGATAAAGCGGATTGGGAGAAGGATTGTTCACAGGGGAGGCGAAGAACAAGGGATGAAGATCAAAACACTGATTCCTATTACATGGTTACAACTTCCGTACGAATGTAATCAACGCCACGCTAATTATGTACATAGACGTATTTTTTTTTTTCTTTGCCTGCCAATACGGTTTTAATAACTGATATGAAATAAAATCGTTGGAAGTAAAAATAAATGTTCGTTGACGCTCTGCCATTGCAAACAAAAAGCAATAAAAGTGGAAATATTTAAAGATGTGTGTGTGTGTGTGTGTGTGTGTGTGTGTGTGTGTGTGTGTGTGTGTGTGTGTGTGTGTGTGTGTGTGTGTGTGAGTGTGTGTGTGTGTGAGTGTGTGTGTGTGTGTGTGTGTGTGTGTGTGCGCGCGCGTGTGTGTGCGTGTGCCTGTGCGTGTGCCTGTGCGTGTGCGTGTGCTTTGTGTGTGTGTGTATCGTTCACTCATTTACACACACACACACACACACACACACACACACACACACACACACACACACACACACACACACAGGAACCATGCAGGAAGGATCGTGAAGAAGGATTGCCCTATTTCCAACCATTGAGTCTCCCCCTTAACGTTACAACCATAAAACATTTTCCCTCGGACCAAAGTCGTTTATAGAAGTAAGCGTCAGGAGGGAGCGACG
>JAXIVD010007521.1:15000-17500 GCA_036785275.1 Cancer borealis
CGGAAGACCTTGGTGCACGTCCTCATGGAAAATATATTCACTGTTCTCCTGGTAGCTTTGTGTGTGTGTGTGTGTGTGTGTGTGTGTGTGTGTGTGTGTGTGTGTGTGTGTGTGTGTGTGTGTGTGTGTGTGTGTGTGTGTGTGTGTGTGTGTGTGTGTGTGTGTGTGTGTGTGTGTGTGTGTGTGTCTGTGTGTGTGGTGGGGGGGGGGGCGAGGGCTTGTGAGTTGTGCGTGAAGCTAGTTCTCTGAAATATATTAAGCTGCTGTTCTTGCTGCTGTTGCTGTTATGCCGTCACAACCACTTCTACCACCATTACTACTACTATTGCAGTGTCTACTACTACTACTACTACTACTACTACTACTACTACTACTACTACTACTACTACTGCCACCAACAACAATCCTGATGATAATAATAGTTACAATAATAATGATAATAATAATAATAATAATGCTAATAATAATGATAATAATAACAATGAATCTTATAATGTCTTACGCTTTCTCCTCAATCGAGAGGAAATGTCCTTCAGATAAGCAGTAACACCACTTAACAAATCCAGACTAGTAATAAAAACAGAACACACACACACACACACACACACACACACACACACACACACACACACACACACACACACACACACACACACACACCGCAATCAATTATTCATATCAGCATCTTTTTAATTTCTCATTACCTTGTCATTTATTCTTTCACCTTGACTCATTATAATTCAACCTAACTAGCCAGGCTTCAAAGCGGACATTCATTCGCTTGCTCCCTCAAAAAAAACCTCACTTTCACTATCTCCATTACTTCCCGAAACATTTTTTTTACGCTGCAACAAATCGCTTCCTTTGTATTCAGTTTCTTTTTTCTTACATTCATCCCAACTTTGTGTGTCGTTACTCATACTTCCCTAACCTTCGACTTCCCCTTGCTCTCCTTCCCCTTCCCCTTCGCCTTCCCCTTCTATTCCCTTCCCATCCATCTCCTGATCTCCCTTCCCCTTCCCTCCCGTCATGCCCACCCCGACCTCTGCCCTCAGAAACAGCGTGCAGGGCGGGGTGTCGTTGGTGCGCTGGCCCTGGTATTTCCGGGGTGATGGTCGTCCACCCCAACAGTTGCTGGCGGGTCATGACAGCGCCGCCCGTACTTACACATGCCTTGGGCCGAGTGATGTGTGGCGTGTGACGTGTGGCGTGTGACGTGCATCCATAACGTGATGTTGTGTGGTGTGTTGTGTTGTGTTGTGATCATGACCTGGTAATAACAATAGCAACAACAGTGATACACATTATTTTAACCACTGCTACTACAAATACTACTACTACTACTACAACTAAATCACAAACAGAACTACAACTACAACCACAATTTCAACCACAACAACAATTAACAGCAATAACGACCACCACCACCACCACACAGCTCCACCACTACCACCACCAGCACCACACAGCTCCATTACGCACCACTACTCGCCTGTCAGTGTTCAGGAGATACTGCGTCAGGAGATCTGGAGCCGCAGGTGTGCTCCTCTGCTGCGTCTCCCTCGGGTCGTTCATCACCATCGTGGTCCTCGCCGACTTGGTACATCCTGTCTCGGCCGAGCGGCGTGTCAGCTTTATTACCTCATATAAAGGGAGGCGACCTACAGCCTACGTATCTAAGACAAGGAAAGGGAATGTGTGTTTTATTCGTGTATAAAAGTTGTAGTCTCCCTCACGCTTTTCTTCGTGATGTTTTTTGGATTTAGCTGGGAAGGAAAAAGAATTGAATTAGAAGGATGGAATTTGGAGTAACATATAGATAGATCAACAGATTATACATTTTCCTCCATCATTCTCACGGAAATTAGACATGCTCAACAATTCTTTTTATCTACATTTGGAAGGACGATCCCCACATCAGTAATCACGTGTATAATGATGTAGGGAGAGGCACGTGTTGAGCCTGATGTAGAGGGTGACGGAGGCTCGGTGGCGCTTGTACGCATCATTATAACCATCAGGACACAGCCACACGCCCACGGGCACCACCTGTCTCCTGAGTATTTGAAGATTATAACGTGTGTGTGTGTGTGTGTGTGTGTGTGTGTGTGTGTGCGTGCGTGTGCGCGTGTGTGTGTGTGTGTGTGTGTGTGTGTGTGTGTGTGTGTGTGTGTGTGTGTGTGTGTGTGTGTGTGTGTGTGTGTGTGTGTGTGTGTGTGTGTGTGTGTCGTCGGTTTGCAAGTCATCACATTTGCCTAACACAACTTTCATCACTTAGAGTAAGATTGACAGACGTGGTTGACCTTCAGTCCTAGATCATAAATGGACTTCAGAACGTCACAGAGTCACTCATGACTGACTGACTGACTAACTGACTGACTGACTGAGTAACTGGTGGTGGCTGCTACGGGGAGAAAATAACACTGGCTCATAGGGTCAAGGCCACACCAGTTTAGTTTCCGAGCCAGTCATGAGCCTTGAAATGGAGGAGCCTTGAGTG
>JAXIVD010007522.1:0-2500 GCA_036785275.1 Cancer borealis
ATCATTAAATATAATTAAGGTAAATAACTGGTTAATTGCCATAAGAGTTCCCCATTAGAAGTTAATTTAATGGCAAGGCACCACACTGGTGGTCCTTCAGCAGTGAAGTGAAAGTAAAACAAATTAATTAAGTAAAGAAATTAATCAACCAATAACAATCATTAAATAAATAACGTGCCCCTGTTACAGCCCCTCCCTCCAGGCACCACATAATTACACGCCCTAGTTTCTCGATCTCGCATACCACAGAAATTCTTTCACCGCGTCAATTATCCGTTCACTTGTCTCCCCACACAGTCCCAGCAACAACACCATTCATTCCCTTCCAGTTCTTTCAATCATTTAATTAATTTCAAGTCCCATTTCCATTCTGTCCCGGTCATACTTTACACATTCCAGTACTACATGCTATACCGTCTCATCCTCTCCCATGTCACACATCTGGCACCCTTTGATGCGGAACTCTGACCATCTGTAGTTCCTTGCCTTCACATCCATACACTGTGTCCTAGCTCGTAAGAGATCACCACCCAGTCTTCCATCATACCACCCTACATACATCGGAGCCTCTTTCTCTCTATACCATCCCAAAGTCTTCTTTCGTTCCACCTCAGTCTTCCACTTACCCAGTCCTACACCTTTCACTGTTTTGTCTATCTCACTTTTTCACATCCCACTCTAATCCTTTTCTATTTATGTTCATCACCTTCCATTCTTGCACCCATTCTCTCCTTTCACGAAATCTATGCACCCACCTAACCAGCATGCCACACCTGTCTACCACCTGTCTATTCATCTTCTCCCACTTACTGCTCCTTACAGATGGTTACAGATGCTTACAGATGATCTTCTGGAAGAGGCTCTATTCGTGAGCCTGTACCTCCAGCTCTACATCCTGTCTCACACGTTTGCCCCGTGGTGGTGTGATGGCTTGGTGCAGTGGATATATGTGCCCTATGATTATATTTTTGTTCCTGATTTCTCCAGAACTTGTCAAGTTGTTTTTCAAATGCAGCCACTGATGTCTGGTTTACCACCCATTCTGGCAGAGAGTTCCACATATCGATTATTCTGCAGGGGAAGGAGTATTTCCTCATGTTCATTCTAGATCTTGGCTTGAATAATTTCCTGGAATCTCCTCTTGTTATACTCTCTTCCCGTTCTTAAAAAAATTTCTTACTGCATTGCTTGTCATATGTACCACTGAGAATTTTGAATGTTTCTATCATGTCACCTCTTGATCTTCTGTATGACAATGCTGGTAAATTCAGTGTTCTAAGCCTCTCCTCATATGACAAGTTCTTCATATTGGGCAGAAGTCTGGTCGCTCTCCTTTGTACGTTTTCAATTGCTTCGATGTCTTTAATTAAGTAAGGATTCCACACCTGGTTTGCATATTCCAAATGGGGGCGAACAAGAGCAACAAAAAGATATTTAAAAATTTCTGCGTTTAGGCCGGTGAAAGTTCTTATGATTCCAACAATCTTATTGCCTTTATTAATTTTCTCGGAGAGATGTTCTGAAAATTTTAGCTTATCATCAATAATTACACCAATATCCTTTTCCGCTTTTGACCTTTCTACTGTATTTTCAAGATGATATTCTCTCTCTCTTTCTTCAGTTCCTCCAATTTTCATGTACCTGGTCTTATCTGGGTATAAACTCAATAACCATTTTTCTGTCCATTTTTTCATATCATCTAAATCTTCTTGGAGTTTTGTATGGTCGTCATCATTTTCCATTGTTCTGAAAATGTTTGTGTCATCAGCATACAAGTATATGTCACTCTCATTTCCAACACAACAGGGCAGGTCATTGATATAAATTACCAATGACGCCCTCCTTCCATTCCCTTCTCCCTCAAGGCTTGAATAGCATTCCTTTCACGCTGCACTTTCGCATCTCTTATCTTTCGCTTCGCCAATCTTT
Source organism: Cancer borealis (assembly GCA_036785275.1). Lineage (NCBI taxonomy): Eukaryota > Metazoa > Arthropoda > Malacostraca > Decapoda > Cancridae > Cancer > Cancer borealis. The sequence continues at coordinate 1,930 of JAXIVD010007522.1, forward strand.
GCTATCACGCCTTCCTTCCATTCCCTTCTCCCTCAAGGCTTGAATAGCATTCCTTTCACACTGCACTTTCGCATCTCTTATCTTTCGCTTCGTCAATCGTTGCTGCTTCATATGCACTATCCATACACTCTGGTATTCACCCTCAGCCTCCTAACTATCATGCCTCCTTTTCTTTAACAATCTACACTGTTTGTTCAATTAACCTCTTACGCTCCCTTCTCCCATCCCTAATATCATCATTCCACCACGGCTTGTTCATTCTCTTTCTTCTAGTCATTCTTACAAACCCTATCTTACTGGCCCCACCACTTCTCATATTTTCAGTCAATCTCTCATTCAGTTCATCTACACTCTGAGCTCCCAGTGCCCCACATTTTTTCACTCAAGCATACTTGAAAATTCTCCCAGTTTGCATCCCTCAGCCTCCATTTCTTCTTCTGCACCTTGCTTTTCTTTTCATTCTTACCTACCACCATACATTCCTCCATAAGCATATTGTGATCTGACACAATATCAATCACCCCGTCTTCATCTATCCACATCCGAGTAACACTTTCACGCATCTTCCCAT
>JAXIVD010007522.1:12500-19826 GCA_036785275.1 Cancer borealis
GTGCTTATAATTTAAAATATGTATATAATATGTCGTTTTTAATATAAAAGAAAACTAAAAACAAGCATTAAGATTGAAATATATTAGGAAAATTGTGGCAACACCAACCAAGACATTTCTCCTTAAAATCGTGTTCGTGAAAACAAACGAAGTTTGGCGACACATGTAAACGCTTTAACTTAACTAGGATGAGGGAAAGGATTGTACAGTAGAACAAAAAAGTACAACGCATTCACAGCTTCACACTCACACATCATTAACTGACTTAACACAGATAGAAGTAATTTTGTTCTCGAAATGTTTCACTATAACTGTAACATAAAGATTAGTAAGGTAAAATCTACATCGGTAACACAATACAACCGTTACATAACTATTGGTTGTAAGTTATAACGTCACCTTACTCGTCGTGCACCACCGGCCCACGTGACAAGTGTAAACCGTAAATAAAGGCAGTAAATGTTGGATACAGTTGTGTGAAGGATGTGGATGGTGATTAGCGTCCTTAAGTGTATATTAGCGGCGTGTTCGAGTACTTTACGTTGTGTCAAGCCGGCGGCGATAATTGCCTTCTAAACCCTTGCTGAGTCCTGCTCATGGACTACTTAAACCTTACCTAGTGGCTCTCGACCTTTTGTGTGTCGCCCATTACATGAAGTCGTGGAGTCTGTGTCCAGGATAATGATGGTGTGTGTGGAGGTGTGAGTGACCCTCTGAACGTGGCGTGTCGAGGCGTGGCCGGTGCCTAACACGCAGTTTCTGCCCTGTGACTTTAAATTACCTTTAAATTATCTCCTAATATCGGAAGTAACTTATTCATAATATCGATAACTCTGCCACATTCTCTGCCAACTTTCTGTACGAGTGATGCTGTTTTGTCAAGTAATTGTTCCACTCGTATATATACATCTCTGTTCACAGTGTTTGGTGGTGACAGTAATGATCCAAACTGGCCTTGTCATCTTGCCATACACGTATTAATAGTCTCAGGTGTGATGAACATAGGAATAAAAGGAAGCTACAAAAGTTTCGTAGGCCTACACAAGGTAGTTCCTATTACTCCAATACTCCTTTATCACCTATATCCACCTCAGGTTAGGTTAGGTTAAGCTACAAGGTCCCGTAGGTCTACACCAGGTAGTTCCTGTTACTCCAATACTCCCTTATTAACTACATCCACTTCTCATCCCCATCCCTAAGGCCATCTAGTCTTCTTTAAAATATTTAAACGTTCCCGGGCTGCCACACGTTCTGAAAGTGACACGTGCCATCCGTGCATGTTTAGTTCCGTGGCCTTGGAAGCATTGTTTGGGTAGCCAGTGACGCGTGTCTGAGGTGCAGTTGATCTCTGGGCCATGCGAGGGAGGGAGTGAGTTATGTAGTGGTGTATATATAGCTTCGTCAAGGTTCTTTTGACTCTCCATTAAGGTGGTGTGTGTGAGTTAAGACAGCTTGCCCGTGTAACATGGCTATTGTAACTGTTCCTCTGGGTGCGTGGTGACCATTGTGGCTCACTTGGTGCGGCTCGACTACTACTACTACTACTACTACTACCCCTACTACTACTACTACTACTACTACTACTACTATTACTACTACTACTACTACTACTACTACTACTACTACTACTATTACTACTACTACTACTACTACTACTACTACTACTACTAGAGATACCTACACCCTTTTTATTTGCATGGGCTCCACAAATTGGAGGTCATTAGCCCCAACTCTGGTCGCTAATGGCTGTGGCATCCAACCATAATATTCTAACCCCTAACCATATCCATCTACCCCTATATTTACATCCTTATTTAATCCCCTAACCTACCCACCCCTATTCTACTCTCTACCACTGTGGCTTCGCAATCAAGGCCACTTATGTCCGTGGTGGAGGGAGTGGCGTGCCTGGTACCCCGGAGACACAGGAGGGAAGAACTGAGAAGGGAGAGTGAGAGGCGGCACCTCATCCAGGCGACAACATGGTTCCTTGGCTGGTGCTTCTTTTCTGCCATCAAATCGGCTAGTCTTGAGTAGAAGCACTTAGCCTTGGAGACCATCCCGCCGGACGTGGTGAAGACCAGAGGCGTGAAGGTGCCGTGGTCGACGTGTTGAATCCTTTCGCCATAGGTTCTCGTCTTCTGCTCATTCTTACGGTGGGCAGCCTCCAGAGAGAGCTCGCGGTGACATGTTGCCGTCGGGTCGAAGATCCGGACGTCGAAGAAGGCTCTCTGCCCCCTCGTCCACTACTACTACTACCACTACTACAACTACTACTACTACTACTACTACTACTACTACTACTACTATTACTACTACTACTACTACTGCTACTACTACTACTACTACTACTACTACTACTACTACTACTACTACCACTATTACTACTACTACTACTACTACTATTACTACTACTACTACTACTACTACTACTATTATTACTACTACTACTACTACTACTACTACTACTACTACTACTACTACTATTACTACTACTACTACTACTACTACTACTACTACTACAACTACAACAATTAGCCTGTTCGCAGTGAGCATTTTGATACCAGACAGCGCCAGATTTTGTAATTTTTGCCGGAAAATAAATACTCTTTGGGGCAAGTTTTACAAGCTTACACAGGTGTATTGTTGCACATTAATAAGTATGAAATTTAAGTATATTAAGCTCATGATGTCTGATGGCATATGATATCGTTTAAGCCGCTATTCATAATTTCATATGATATTCTTAAGACAGCTTATATTTGTATCAAGGCAAGCAATTTGTAATTTTCTACTAATCTCAATGGGCATATACCGATACATACTTTCATTTGAATGTACCAAACAATAGGCAAATCCATGTAATGTATAGAAAATATAATTTTGTGTCGCAGACTTAATTTTTTCCAGTACGATAACTACATCCTCGGCTACTGGCAGCAAACCACAACAAACACTAGCAGGCTACTCAGAGCAACTCCTGATGGCATTTTCAGCTGCAAATACTGTGGCAAGGGTTTATTAGAAGTAAAATGTCCCCATAGTGATAAATACCAGTCTTTCTAACGGCGCTTACTATACTACGTCGTACGTCTGGCAGTGGTGCTGTTTTTTTCTTCTTCACTGATCACCTTCGTAAATAGGACGTGACAGTGGTTTCCAATATTTTTTAACACACTCAGATAAAATGTATAAGCCGAAATCAACATCCTTTTATTTTTACTGCTCATACTTACTGAAAAAATAATAATTACCTAATTGTAGCTTTATCTTATAATATAATTAACAAAGCCTTATTATGCACAAGTAAGTAAGAATAATAACATTAAGGTTATGTTTTTAATTTTAAATACACATGTGCAGTAATTCATGTCGTATTTTTTCTGCACATCGGTTTCTAAATTAACTAAGTCACCCCTTTGCCCCGGAGAAGCGGAGAAAATTAAAAATTCTAGCGCTGATAGGTGTCTACAACCCTAGCTGCGAACAGGTTAATTACCTCCACCCGTTGTTTATTTGCGGGGCTCCACTAATTGGAGTTCACCAGCCCCAACTCTGTTCGCTAGTGACTGTGGCATCCAACCATATTTTTAATCAATTTTATTTTTACCTTACACATCTAATTATACTACAATTCTTCCTATATATATATATATATATATATATATATATATATATATATATATATATATATATATATATATATGTATGTATATATTGTTTACAAGTCCCTACGATCTATCCTCAGTCCGCTCTCCACTACTGTGGCCTCACAGTCGAGGCCCGTAACGTTTGTGTTGGTAGGGGTGGAGTACCTAGTTCCCCTGAGGCATAGGAGGGCAGACCTGAGTAGAGAGAAGGATAGGCGACATCTCATCCAGGCGACAACATAGCTCCTTGGCTGGTGTTTCTTTTCTGCTATTACGTCAGCTAGTCTTCCGTAGAAACACTTCGCCTTGGGGCCTATTCCGCCGGATGAGATGAAAATCAGGGGCGTAAAGCTGCCCTGATCCACGTGCTGGATCCTCTTCTCATATGCCCTGACTTCTTCCTCGTTCTTCTTGTGAGCGGCTTCTAAGGACAGGTTGTTGTAACAGGCAGCCATCGGATCGAAGATGCGGATGTCCACGAAGGTTTTCTGTCCACGCATCCAGAATCCACGGGCGCTGATGTCCACACGAGCTTCGTTGCTGGTGTTAGCTGTAGCATATACGAGGTTTTCGCCGGTCAGAGGAAGAAGAGTCGGCTCGGTAGAAACGTCATGGCACATTTCCCTGAGCATGCTGGCAGTCAGATCCCTCACTTCATCATGGCGGATGCATATGAAGCCCCGTTTTTTGCATACCATGGTGTGGTCAACGCTGTTGAGGTTTCCACATGCACAGGTTTTAGAGAGTCCCTCCACTGGCCAGCCATACCTCAGAGCAAGGGCATCAATAAATTCTTGTTTGTTGAGGCTGAAACCCTTTGCTCTTATGGGCAGTGATGTTAGCCAGTTAGAGGCTCCTGTTTCCTGTGCAGTGAGGATTTTCTTCACTGTATTGTAACCCCTCCCTTCCACTTACGATTGATTGCGATCCTTAATCAGGTAGGCAATAATTGTTGAATACCACTCTGGAGGTTTCCTCAAGAATGATACTCTAGGAAGTTAGGGAATAGATAACGTCTGTTCTTCAGAGACGTGAAATTCAGGGATGTAATGAATATTGTGTTAACTCTAGAATTTATTCTTAAATTATAATGAGGTACTCCTGGTACCTTTATGCTGATTCTCTCTTTACGTTACTTCCTACTTTCCTATTGGGGTCGTGTTATACACTAAACACCGACTCCTTCCTACTTCCTTTGTGAACCTTGTTATACACTAAACAATGGCTCACCCTATTACAGATTACTTCCTTTTCTTATCTTACTTCCTTAATTTACTCGTGACTCGTGTTATACACTAAACATCGACTCACTTCTCCTAAAACCTATTTGACCAATCCTATCGATACCTCCTAGACCCTTTTATATTTACACAACCCAGCCCGTCTCTCAGCTTCCACTCACGATACAGAAGACCAGGTATGCGGCGACCATCTCGTCAATCGTCCGTCGTCCTCTTCTTCGTGCATGGAACATCATGTAATAGTTACTAGCACATGCGGCGATCATTACCATGATCATTAGGATTCCAAACAATACTAGGGTCCAAGTAGGCATGGGGATCGGCTGCGGTTATTCTTCTGGGAATATCGGCTGGAGATTTGCCATCAGATCCGATAAGGGAACAGGGAGTCGACTATTGTCAAATGTTGGTAGCTGAGAGACATTCTGTAGCCACATGAGTTCAGTGGGTCGGGTTACCATGTCGACTGCTAAGGTGGGTCTTGTTACGGTGAGTGGAGGATGCCTTGCGATGGTATCGTGAGCTGAGAGCGTGAGTGACGGGCTGTGAGCTACATCCTTGACCTAATGTGAGTACACCCGTCCCATTAACTATTTGTTTAGTCTTGGAGACTGGATTTGTTGAGCAATATAACGTTAATGTAATAGGGCTGCTTGTGGAAAAAGTCCAATGCCCTTGTCTCTTATTAAAAATTGGAGGAAAACTTTTTACTATGTAATACTCACATAAGGTTACTGCCATAGTTTTCCCTAAAAATGTTGCTGACTCACATGTGTCCGTTGAAGATTCATATACTGGTCCTACTGGTGGACATAAAAAGAGATTATCATGTTTACTACAATGGTCAAAATTATTCATTAAAAAATAGGTATTCCTATCCTCACTTATTGCTATATACTTCGCAACAGGTCTATTCTGTACATAATAATTTGCTCCTGGGAGCGCATAAGAAAGGGAGTCTATCTGGAAGACATCAAAAGTGTCTACCGGATTTCCTCTCATAGGAATGGTGAAATAGAAACTGTGCGAACCGAGCTGGATTGTGGGTCTGGAGGTAACTCTTATTACATCTTTGTATAATGCTACATACTCTGGAACTGGTGGGAACAAAAGTCCCGGCGGTCTTACTGACGCTTCCTTTGAAATACTCAATAACACTTTATCTGATATCATCGATGGAGTCACTCGTGTTTGCAACAATGCTAATAATCCCATCTTTAAATTGACGTTATCATTACTAAGGGCAACTAAAGCAAGTTCTAGATTTATCAGAGCCTCAAACATTCTTTGCTCACCTTCAATTGTTAATGTTTGTAGGGAAAATTCTCGCATTATTTTACTTGATAGGTCTGTCGCCTCTTGCAGCTTAGATAATGCTGCTTCCATCGATCGCATTTCTCTAATAGTCATATTTAAAGTACTGGAGTGGACATTCAACATTATTCTTTCTCTTTCTGTCAGTCTATCTATCGACTGTATCTTGTTATGTATCTCATCTACTTGTTCTTGTGTTGCTGTACCAAATAATACATTGGATATGGATCCTAGGACATTAAAAGCACCTCGTTTAGCTCGATATGGCTTTGTATCAGCTCCTACAATATATCTCAGAAATTCATTTGTATCAATGAACAACTTCTTAAATTCCACGTCAAAATTCTGTAAAGTTCTTTTCAACGATGTTACTACTTGATAACTAGCGTTCATATGTTCTATATTCCATTCTATGTCGGCTGTCATGTTTCTTGCTCGTATCAGTGGATCTTGTACATCTTCGGATCTTAGATCAAAAGGAATTACATACTGTCTTCCCGTTAACAGTAGTCTAAAAACTAGCGTGAAGCACATTCCTGCCCTTATTGTAGTTTCTTGCGTCGGTTGGTTTGCCGATGTTTCCAGTAGGATACACATCTGTAACAAACAACCGTCTTAGTTTCTCTCGTACTTTAATGGGCTTGGCATTATATGAGGAAACTCAGGTGTTCTGCCTCTCGATCGGAGGTTATATGAGTCTTCAGACTCCTGTCTGATTTGTTCATCATTTGGTTCCTCTTGGACTGTTTCTCTATGCTCTGGAGTTTCCACTTCTATACTTATCTCTTCTGGTGTATCTATTTCTTCTATTTTCTCTATTTCCCTTTGATTCTCTATTTCTTCATCCTGTGTATAATCAGGGTAATTCAACTCTTCGTAGCTTAACTCTTGTAATGGGTAAGCTTTTCTTACTCTCTCATTCTCTCTAACTGATATACTCTCTTCAGGAATTACTCTCATCCTGTCTGTATGCACTGTTATCTCTCTACCAGTCCTAATATTCTTTAGTTTCACTACTACTTCACTTATAAGTCTCTTTACTCTATACGGTCCGTCATACAATAGTTGTAGCTTCTTATTTTCTCCTCTTATGCGCATATGTTTTACATATACTCTGTCAC
>JAXIVD010007523.1:5000-19823 GCA_036785275.1 Cancer borealis
AAACATACATCGTTATTTTCGCAAAATATCATTAATCTAATCACGTGTACAGTTAACAGTAAGATTTAAGATTATAAAAGTTAGACTATATAAGCGAGGATTCCCACCTTTACTAACACCACTAATGCGATGTTTTAAGAGAGGAGGTCTTACCGGAGCGGGACTGAGGGAGCGTGAGTGAAGACCGTCATCCTAGCACATGGTAAGTTGTAGCCGGCTATCTCTCTCACAGCTGAGCCTCTGAAAATGGATGTAATTGTTTTATATGCATGTGTGTTTTACGTTTATTTGATTGATTAACATATGTTCTATTCACACACACACACACACACACACACACACACACACACACACACACACACACACACACACACACACACACACACACACACACACACACATACACCTATTATCCTTACTTACGTTCAGCTGCGTGTGTCCTCTCCCAAGGTGAAGGCAACACTACGCATCTCCCAACACTGTCTGGCTGCGCGCGCCACTCAGCTTCACGATTCGAGCCTCCTCTCCCAAGCTTCATGAACCGCTGACTAGTGGGTGAGACGGTAGTGTAATGCGTTGTGGTCTTGGTTTCATGTGTTGGTGGTCCTTTTTAAGGTCAGTGAGCTCTGTGACCTTTAGTTTGACTCAGTGTGGCCGTAGGGTGACTGTAGTGGTAGTGATTCCAAGGTTATATAAAAGGTGATTCAATGTGTTTGATCACCAGTTCGAGCCTCTTAACTTTTTTTTTTCTCTCACTCTCGAACGGCAATATTTTCCTGTGTCTTACCCATTCCCTTCCATTCCCTTCCCTTCCCTTTCTTTCCTTTCCCTTTCCTTCCCTCCTTTCCACTCCTGCCAGCTGATACTTCTTTTCCAGCAGACTTTTCTTTTTTTTATTCCTGGTTCACGTTACGGCTTTTTTCTCATTACCGACACACCTTATAGAATATTTCATCTTCTGAGCTGACTGACACACCTTCATGTATACTCAAGGTGTGTGTGTGTGTGTGTGTGTGTGTGTGTGTGTGTGTTTGTGTGTGTGTGTGTGTGTGTGTGTGTGTGTGTGTGTGTGTGTGTGTGTGTGTGTGTGTGTGTGTGTGTGTGTTCTAGTTCATAATCCAAACCTATTTATTTATTGTTCACTATTTCCCGTTCATTTTATTTGTGTCATTTTATCAGTAACTAATTGCTTACACACCAACACCCACAACCACTAACACAAACAGCCACACACACACACACACACACACACACACACACACACACACACACACACACACACACACACACACACACACACACACACACACACACACACATATACACATGGTTGTCGTAATTAAAGGTCACTCATAAAAACAAAAAACATATCCAACTTGTGTGTGTGTGTGTGTGTGTGTGTGTGTGTGTGTGTGTGTGTGTGTGTGTGTGTGTGTGTGTGTGTGTGTGTGTGTGTGTGTCACCTACTCGATGGCAATACAATAAAAACACAATTAATGAAGTAATATATATGTGTATATTATCTATTGAACGAATATTAATATTATCATCACCTTACTACTACTACTTATAATAATAATAATAATAATATAAAATATCTTCTCTTTTCCACACTTACAAGAAAAAAAAAACATTCTCACTCGTTTGCATCTCGATATAATATAAAAAGTAGAAAATAAGCTCTTTCATTTCCACTTTTTTTTGCCATTGAATAGTGCAATTAAGTTTTCACCTCACGTGTGTGTGCAATGCGTGCAACAAGAGTCATTTAACAGCGATGCACTCCATTATATCCGCAATAATAATCTTAACGAGTATTTCCATTTGGCACACATCTCACAAATCCAATCGCACCGAACACGTAAGTAATATGAACACACTTGCAAACCACTTACAAAAACAACGGACAAACATAAATTTACACAGAAAATAACTTCTTTAACATACATATAAAATCTACTCATTAAGGGAACAAACACCTCACCGTCACAACTCCTGCCGGTGACGCAGACGATGAACCTTCCTTGCTTTATTGTGCACCTTAACACCTACAGCATCTCATGTACCGTAGATTATAATACAAAACATAGTCATTGTGAGAAGGACCTTATTATCACACCACCTGAAGGCGAGGCAGACGAAGGACGGTCCTCAGGTGGGGTCCTAAGCTGTGCCTCCTTCAAGCTATAACTCAGTCACGTCGCTTGGCTTGGGCCCACCAAGGTCACCGCCCCTACCAGCCGCGTCACCCGCCCACTCCCGCTTGAGGTGCGTGCGTGGGATGGTGTGGGTGGATGGGCGGGTGTGGACGTGTGGGTGGTGCTCTAGGCTGTCTGGGGAGTGAGTCCTGGTGGAGGAAGTAACAGAACAGTCCACAGTGGGCAGGCCTCGGGTGTTCCTTACACTCCTTCCGTACCTGGTGGAAGGTGACACACTGAGTTTATAGTTTTTATGCAATGCTTCCTTTACTTGACTTTCCCTTCACAATAAATCCCTACCTGATGTTTCTTGCCTCATATTCACCACATTGTCGGTTTCAATGTTATCATGACACTCGAATCTCTATTATTGAACTATTTTCTTGAACCATGTAAAGGGACCTTGATAGGATCAGTATGACATGTATGTGAGGCCGGAAGGACCCTCGCTGTCTCACCTGTCTCGCGCACAACACCTGGGCTGGCCCGGGACGCTGACTGTGGGCGGCGCGTGGTCTCGCTCGTCCAAGTCAGAGCTGGACGGCTCCTCAGGAATGCGGCCGCCTAGCCTGGACGACCCTTCACCACCGCGCCGCCTCTTCCTGGAATGCATGTGGCGCGTACAGATGGAGGCTGCCTCGTCATCGTCCGTGTGTGTTGAAAACCTCTCGCTGCCACAGGAATGCTGCAACAGTGTTGTGGTCAGCGGTAGTGAGGAGCGCCGCGGCGGTGACATACACAGCGTAACACGCTGACACACAGTCATACTTACGTGTAGAAGAAGGTCAACTTACCTCAACGTCGGTGACACAGGATCGGGCACACCTTGGATGCCTCATGATGGAGCGGGGTCGGTGAGGGTTGTCAGGGGGGTAGCGCCCCCCTTCCTGTTGATAGTGAACCATTTCGGGAGGGTAGTGATGGTGGTCGTGGACAGGTTCTTTGACTTCAGTGGAGTCAGCACTGCTATGGTCACTCATGTGGGTGTAAGGAGCGGCGAAGGGGCCAGGGTAGACCATGGGCATCACCGGAACACCCCTGGTGGTCACCAGGGGCGGCAGAGGCATGGGTTTGCGGCGGCTGTCACAGGACCGAATAATTCAGATGTATCACTCCATCAAGCAACAAGAACTACAACACGACATCAATGTGATAATTATCCTGACACTTGTCACTACAACAATATACTGACCTCTTGCGTTGTTTGTAACAGAGACACACGATGGCTGTCACCGTGAGCAGGAACACCACCACAGCACCAGCCAGGATGGCCACCTCAGCGGTCTGCAGCGGGAGACAAACACACACACTCAGACACACAGACAAATGATTACCAAAACGATCATCGGAAACATGATTAACTACAATAAAAATAACGGTTTCGGAGGCAATGGTAAGAAAAAACTTGCCCCAAAAGAATACTTTGAATCAATTGTAATTCGGTAACAGTTAGAAAATGCCCATTAAATAATGTCCCCGAGTTAGGTAACTATAGACCATATAGTTTTGGTAAAAAATTATACACAGGAAAACCAAATGACTAATTCATTGTATTGTGTGGATTTAGTGCTTTGTCAAGAGATAGTTAAATATTTTATTCTGAAAAGCAATTTTAATGGAGTATTTATTTTTCCTCTTGGGTGCAGCAGCACAGGTTTGAAACCCCTGCTTTAAGGGATCCGAGACCTGCAGCGCCCAGTCCAGGGGTTTGTTTGTATATGTGGGGGGTCAAAGGGGGGGGGGGGGGCGAGGCACCTCAGAGTTTATGACGCACTCACCTCTGAAGGTCAGTAAAGCGACACAAACGAAAATGTTCACGGAAAACACTAATCCAAACGCGGTCGGAAAAGCTCATGAATTAGCGAAATGGAATGTTTAGCCCGAGGCAGCGGCATCGACCCGTCCCAGAAGAATATAGAATTGAATTATTTTTAGCTGCGAGTGAGTCTACAACTGTACCGGAGGACTGGTCGAGGAGGCTTTGAAGTGTTGCAACAAAGTAGCGGCGCTGTTCTCCTCTCTCGGTAAATGAAACCATTAGAGCAGTCATTAAAAAAAACACCAACAGCTAACTAACATTTTCCCCTTAAACAAAATGCAATATATACCCTTTGTTGCCATGACATCACGTTAATTCATCCGAGTTAATATAGCAAGCATTTAAGAACAATTTGTACCTCGAAAATGAAAATATGTAAAATCTAACCATACATCACAGCTTGCCTATCGTACATGAGAGAGGGAGTGTCGAACATCACCCACTTGTACACACACACACACACACACACACACACACACACACACACACACACACACACACACACACACACACACACACACATACACCTCACCCCATCCCTCCTTCCCTACGCTGACATCACACACAATTAGCGTTGATCGGCGGACAATATTCACACACAAAACCGCATTCATGTCACGCATTTGTTGTTGGACTGCATCAGAGGCTCACCGGACCCGGACACTCACAACACAACACAACAACGCTCGATATCAACAGTGTTAGTGACTTTTTATTCGGTTCTGTTTTAACCTGCTGGCTGGGCTGGCCTTGCCTCGGTAACAAAAATAAAGCTCTGCGTTCAACAACTTCAAAGCAGCAACGGAAACTATTAAACGCGGAATTACCTTTGGGGTGGCTGGCTCGTACGTCCATCCCCCACAGAGTTTTTAAAAAAAATAGAAAAATAAAAAAAAACTCAGCTCACACACTAAAAAAATAAGTAAAAAAAAAAACACTGCGTACAATATATATAATTTTTTACACTTACCTACTTTCTCACCACTAATGAAACCTATGAATTTAAAACGAGTCACCTCCCCCACCCTACCATAACACTATCTCGTCACCTCCTCCTAACAAGAGAAAGGTACAAGAAGATAATTTGGGGTTCACCTGCCTTACACCTGGGCATTAATTAAGGGGGGCAGCGCATCTTACCTGCAGCACGTGTCCAGATCGGGATGGCAGGGGCAGTCTGAGGCCTTTGAGCTGAAGTCCTGAGGGTAGCATGGCGTCCAAGTGTTCCCGGCGGCCTCTAAGGGCATGACGCAACTTAACACCCTCCACCACCTTCTGCATCACAGGGTCCACCGCATACACGTACACGTCCGTCCTGCAACACCACGCGCTTGACTTTATTTACGTACACATACACACAAAAAATATATGTTAATAATATCATGACTAAACCACGAAAGTCATCATCATTATCATATAATTAGACAGAGCAAAATGAATAAAATAAAATAAAAGATAAATTAAAGTAAAAATACGACATGAGAAAATAAAAAAATTTCTCCCACACTTTTTTTCCCGTCCAATATATTCCTTTCCTTCCCTCGTCGTTCACATATTCGGAAGGAAACCTGTTTTTTTCCCCTTTTTGTTTCCTGACATCTACATCCTCTATGAATAGGAAATGGCAGCGGTACCTCCCACCCACCGCAGTATAATTTTTTTTTTCTCTCTCTCTCTCTCTCTCTCTCTCTCTCTCTCTCTCTCTCTCTCTCTCTCTCTCTCTCTCTCTCTCTCTCTCTCTCTCTCTCTCTCAGCACGTTTTTTCACACACACATACACGCACAAACATGTTATCAAAGAAATTAACTAATAAAATAAACTAGAATATAATCTTTCATAATTACATTATTATAAAAAAAAATAAAGCAAGGTATTGAATGATGTTTTTTTTTTTTTTAGCACTTGCTGTCCCACTCCCTCCTTCTCCCTTAGTAACGTGTGTGCTGCCAGGGAGGGAGGACGGTGTGTACTTACGCTCCGGTGTGAGCTGCGTCGCCCTCCACGTGAGCTGCGATTCTCAGCACGCGAACCTCCATAGACGTTAGATTCGACATCGTTCTGGATAAAAAGTAACAATATTAATAGTAGTAGTAGTAGTAGTAGTAGTAGTAGTAGTAGTAGTAGTAGTAGTTGTAGTAGTAGTAGTAGTAGTGGTAGTAGTAGTAGTAGTAGTAATAGTAATAGTAATAGTAATAGTAGTAATAGTAACAATAACAATCAATCACAACTCACTCTTGTATGGCGTTTAAATGAGGTTCCACAGCTCGAGGCGTCGCTGCTAACTCCATCACCAGGTGTCCGCCGGGGCCCAGCACGTAGACCTGTACAGACACAAGGTAAAGGGTGGCTTGGCTTCAACTACTACAAACCCACAATGTCCTCAGCATGTATAGGTGAGAACTAAGTATCCTATTGTGTTCAAACCATGTATCTGCCTTTTAAAATATTACATAAGTGTTCCTAATGTGTTTTCAGCCCGACTCAACTTCCCGTTTTTACTCACAAACACATTGGCGATGGCTGAGCGGCCGTCATCGTCTCCATCCCTGTCTGTAGCTCGCACGTCAAAGCCAAACATCTGCCCCACGTCCTCTGCCAGCGTCCCCACCACCACCACCTGCACCGCCACCATCAGGAGAGACGTTAAGTGGGCCACAGCTTGTTCTATTGGCACTCAGAAGGGAGGATAGATATGTAGAATGCCATTGTGTTACCTTATATCATCTTCTTGAGGCTTGGAGGAGAAAGATGTGTGTGTGTGTGTGTGTGTGTGTGTGTGTGTGTGTGTGTGTGTGTGTGTGTGTGTGTGTGTGTGTGTGTGTGTGTCTCCATCCTCCCTCACCCTCCACCACCCACCTGTCCGCTAGCAGGGTCCACAGTGAACTTAGTGAGTGCCTCCCTCGCACCCTCTCCCGGCAGGATCTCGTAGCGGACCTTGCCGTTAAGCCCAAGGTCAGGATCGTTAGTCTGGAGGGAAAGAAAACGGTGTCAGCGAATTTACTCTTACGTCTCGCCTCGTTGTTGTTTTTTCTCTCTCAATATCAACTGAATGCATTACGTCACACTATTAGATCATTATAATGGGAAAAATTGTGAAAAATGAAGCTGAACTAAAAAGAAAGAAAAAAAGAAGACGGTTTTAAAGCCAAAAATAGAATGAAAACCTCCCAGCAGCAAAATTGAAGAAGAAAAAAAAAAAATAAATAAAACAGACACAGCCATGAACCTTTAAAAATGCATTAGAACCCACGTCAGGGAATCAAAGCGAACCATAAAATCAACCCCAGAAAATGTATTATGTATCTCGACAACACAGAAAGAGGCGAGACCAGACCATCACATAATTCAAACTCACCAGGATTCTCGTAACGAACTGCCCGTAGGAGGCTGTGGCAGGGACGGCGGCGACGATGGGGCGTCCGTGAGGCATGAACATAGGTGGATTATCATTCTGGTCCTCCACTACCACCGTCACCCACACCTCATCCAGTGCTAAGTCCTCCAGGGGCGTGTGGCGAGTGTCATCTGCTGGGAGAGGGTGAGAGAGGACGGCTAAAAATAACATGGAGTAGGGGAGAGGAAGGTGTATAGGTGGTGGTGTAGTGATTTAACTGTTGCCTTTCTGGTCCCTTTTGTGTGTATGTGTGTGGGAGGAGAGAGAAAGAGAGAGAAAAAGAGAGTGAGAGAGAGATTGAAGTTCACTAAAATATGAAAACAGTACATATACGTAAACAAAACAGATATAAAGACATACACCTTACCTGAGACTTGCAGGATTCGAACTGGGGGCCTCATACTGGTGATGGAGATAGGGGACAGATAGCTACCCAGAGGAACTACATCAGCGGGCACCCTCAGCAGCGCCTCCAGATCCTCCTCGTAGTCGGCGGTGGAGTTGAGGAAGAAGAAGGACGTTCGCTCCTCCCTCGTGGCCTTGAGCGGGAGGGGTTGTGAGGCGCGGACGACGGAGGTGCCGGAGGAGGTGATGGTGTACTCAGGTAATTCCAAAGGTGGGACTCCGTGGGGAGCCTGTTCTGCCCTTACCTGTGTGTTCAAGAAAAAAAGAGAAAAATACAGTCACTTAACTCCTCAAACACTTGTAATTATTGTTTAGCACAGCAAGAACACACCCATAGACACACACTTACCTTGAAGTGGTACCTATCCTTGGCTTCCCTGTCAAGGCTAGCCACCAGAAACACCTTCCCCGAGGCTGCGTCCACCGCCACCACGCCGGGCTTCTCCGCCGCTACCAGCTGGAAGTGCGTGTGGCGGGGCGCGGTCTCAGTCACGTTGAGGTCCAGCAGCAGCAGCGGCGTGTCGTTGTTCTCCATCACTGCCACCTGATATTCCTCACGGTCAAAGAGTCTTGTGGTGAGCTCCTCCTTCACATCCACTACTGTCACCTTGAGGAGGGCGGAGGCGGTGAGTGGCGGTGAGCCGAGGTCCTGAGCCACCACCGTCAGCTCATACTCAGTCCAACGCTCGTAGTCCAGCGGCCCCACAGTGTACACCGTCCCGTTCTTGGAGTCAATGGCGAACTTATCTTCACCGCCCTCCAGTTTGTACAAGACGAGGCCGTTACCAGAAGAGTTGGAGTCGGAGTCGTTAGCAAAGATCCTAGCGACCAGTGTGAACTTCCTGGCTTCCTCAGACACCTTAGCAAAGTAGACGGGAGTGACGCTAGCTTGGACGTGGTCTCCTGTGTGGTGTTGAGGTGTGTTCGGAGGCTGCATCACGTCCTGGTACCCGTAGAACACTGGGCGGTGATCGTTCACGTCTATGATATCAATGTGGACCATGACGGAGGAGGAAAGACGCGGCTCACCACTGTCCGAAGCCACCACCGAGAATTCGTAAGCGTCCTGTTCCTCTCTGTCCACCGAGCCTGTGGTGAGGATGGCTCCGGTGGCCTCGTCCAGCCTGAATGGGAATATGTAGTCTTGGCTTGAGTTTTTGTACAAGATGATTTCATAATGAACCTCACCGTTGTCTCCCAAGTCCTGATCGTAGGCCATCACCTTGCCCACCTCCCCCACCAGGTAGTCTCCCTCTACCACCTCAAAGTTGTACACGGGACGCTCAAAACGGGGCGTGTGGTCGTTGATGTCAAGTACAGCAATGTAGGCCATCGTGTGCGAGGACAAACCTCCTCCGTCTGTGGCCGACACGTTCACGAAGTAGAAATGGTTGGGTTCCAGCTTCCCTGCCACCACCAGCACGCCCGTCTTGGCCTCCACCGAGAACTTATTAGTCTCCGTAATGAGCTGCAGCTTCTCGCCCATAGAAAAGCCGGACGACTTCTCGGACTCAATGGCGTAACGAATATCTGCAAAAGTCTTGTCGTCCTCGTCCGTGGCTGAGAGCTGCGTCACGCGGCTGCCGACGGGAAGAGACTCAGGGATTCTGATGAGCGATCTTTGCAGGTGAGCGAGGTGTTCAGGGACAGAGGAGTCGGGGAGTCTCCTGGACCTGTCCTCTCCTAGGTCTTCCTTGGCTGAGAACAGCGGCTCCCTCTGAGTGAACTTGGGCGGGTTGTCGTTGACGTCCTGCACGTGGATGGTGAGGTTTGCGGTGGAGGTGAGGTTCCCGTCATCTCGGGCCACCAGTTGGAGGTTGTAGGAGCTGATCACCTCCCTGTCCAGCTTCCTTCCAACGAAGGTGATGGTGCCGCTGGAGGAATCTATGGAGAAGATGGAGGAAGCGTCGCCAGACAACTCCAGCACAAAGGATGAGCCGGAGTATTGGTCTCTGTCAACCACCTGCAACACAATGACACACTCAAGTTGTTACCTTGACATCGATACCAATAATATGATACATCTTCCTGATGCATTTATGTACACAATTATGAGTCATACTAATACACAGCAGCAGGTGAGTGCGTGATACACACCTGTACGTCGGGGCTGAGGGTGAGGGGCGTGCCGGGGGGCGCGTCCTCCCTCACTTTGCCGGTGTAACTTACGGCGTTCAGCTGCGGGGCGTTGTCGTTCACATCCTCGACCTGCAAACGCAGCAAGGAACTCGACTTAACAGCATTATATACACACGAGGCACTATGTTTACATGTACGTTAAGCATTAAGTTACAGTAACCAAAATCCAGCCTTAAAGGTTCAGGTTCTGCCCTCAAGGCTCCACCAACCCACCCCACCCACCCCACGCCCTTCACCCACCTCAACCTGCACGTAGTAGATGTCTGATGTCCTCGCGCTCATCACCACCAGCGTGTGGTTGGTGTGCGTCTCGTAGTCCAGCGGCGCCACCGTGTACAGCGTCGCGTCCTGGGCCAGCGCGAAGTACTTACGAGCCTCGGGACTCACCTGGGCAAGGATTAGATATAACATTAAGTGATCTGTAATAACGTTTTACCTGCTGCCTTCTACGACACTTTAACATTGACAGAATAAAAATACTTCCACAACAAAGCGATATGTTGTCATGAATACTTACCAGTTCAAGCTGTGGGTCAGGAGGCACCCGCACCCCCAGGCTGCGCAGGGCTGCCATCACGTCCCCCACCACGCCGCCAGACAGGTTCTCCTAAACACAAAACAAAAGTCACCCGAACCTCATCATTCTCAAAAAACATTACCATCCTAACCTGACTCTAAACTTTACACTTTTTTTTTTATCTTTTCCATTTTAAGAACAGAATACAACACTGTTTTCTCTTATTACTATCTTTCTTTTGACATATCTTCTTTGCTACAAAACGACAATATAATACATCACAAACTGGCTATAGAGAGTCGTCCAACACACCTGTATGGAGAAGTAGATAACAGTGTCCCTCCTGGAGCCGGACCTGCGTGTGGGCGCCACGTGTATGGTCAGGTTGGTGGCGAGGGAGTCCCGCCCGTCCGTCACCACAGCCTCGAACTCGTACAAGGGACGTGAATAGTTCCTGAGAAGACTCACCACAGACACGATCCCCGACGTTTCCTCGATGGCGAAAGGCACTGAAGAGAGGCAAATTGTCTGGTTCTGTCCTACTTCATCACCACCACCACCACCACCACCACCTCTTAATTATCACACTAAACACACAAATACTTAACTTGCAAAGGTTAATAACCCACGAGGGACCACACGAACTGCGCCACAATAATGAAGTTGTTTAGTAATTAAGTGTTTACCTTTGTGACTTTAATTCATACAGTATTACCACAAAACCGCGTCCTATATTTACATAACAAATTAATGGATATTTAAACAGACAAGTGGATGGACTTACCTCCCTCTGTGTAACTGTGGAACATGTCAAACAACAGCTCAGGTCCCGGCATGTCCACCACACGCACCTGGCCCACGCTGGTGCCCACGGGGGCGTCGCCGCCCACCCACAGCTCGAAGGGCGCCCCCTCGAACCTCGGCTCCCAAGAGTGTGTCGCTTTCACGCTACGACGAGAAGGAAAACTTTTTAGCAATGTTGAGCGGCGGTGAGCGAGGCGAACTGAGGCTGCAGGAAATTTGTGAATAGGAAAGTGAGGAGAAAACATTGAGATGGTTCACTAAACTACATGGTTATCACATAAATAGATTCATCCTTTATAATCGAGGTATTGGAAAAGTTTTGTAGAAATAACACACAATAGAAGAAAAAAAATGTATGATTTTCAAAAGGTTAAATTGAATAGAGAATTACAGAATACTTGTTTGAAAAGTTTCCCAAGGCCACTGTGGACGTCACGCCGCTGCACCTGACAGGCACACGACGACCCATTAAGCAAAGTGGCGCGAAAACAAGATCCTTCCCGGCAAGCTGCACACAAACCAAACCCTGACAACCATTACCTGATCGTCACCACAGCCAGGGACGTCCTTGTCTCGGAGGGGTTCAAAGGGGTGTCTGAGGCCTCGACCAATACCGTCACCTGGCCAGGGGGAAGACTCTCCAGCAGGATAAGAGTACCGTCCGCCTCCCCCACGGCTACGCTCCTAACGACAGCGTCTCTGGTGGTGTTCCCTCGAGCCTGTATCTTGTACTTCACCAAGCCGTTGTTGCCTTCATCCACGTCCTCTGCAGTGACCTGCCGGGGGGAACACCATTCTATGAGCGTAAAGTGAAGTAAATGTAAATGTTTCATACATAAGCAATGTTGTGTTTGCCGCGAGGGTCTTCTCTCCTTCTATGGCCTTGTAACCTTTAGAGGGCAAAGGTCTCTTCACTCGGGACTCATTGCTGGAGGCTTACCATAGTTTACCTTCCAAAAGTTAAAGTTAAAGTGAACAAAGAGCAAAAGGTATTTACATTCCTTACAAAGGGAAATGCTGTTGATTACGTCACTAAGGATTACGTAAAGGTCAGGTAGTGAAGGTCAAGAACACAACACATCCTTCACTTACCGATCCTATAAGGTCCCCCGGCCTGGCGTTCTCGGTGATGGTGAAGGAGTACTGATTGGTCGGTAGGAAGACTGGGTTGTTGTCGTTGGCGTCAAGAAGGTTGAGTTCAATTCTAACACATGACCACGAGTGAGGCACCAAAGCATCTCCTTCCTCCTCCTGTGTGGTATTAGTAGATCTGTGTCCCCTGCGCCGCGTCTCCCCCCACTGGAAGGCTCCTGAAGGTGGCTTGTGCTGTGAGTGACCCAGTGTGTCCTCAGGTTCTAGTGGCGAGGTTGTATCTTCTTCAGGATTGGTTATATCGCCCTCACGTGTCTCCTTCCGGGTATTGGCCGAGTTGGGATCGATTCTTTGCACTCTCAGGAGCACGCGCACATTACCGTCACCTCTCCTCGTTCCAAGGTCTTCATCTCTTATCACTTCTGCAGTAGTTTCTCTCTTGGTCAGCGAGGAGTACCCACCACGAGTACCCTCACTGTTCCTCTTCGTCCGTCTTTGTTTGCCAGGTAATGGAATCCTCTGCCTCTGCCTCTTTACCAGCGGCGTCTCAGTGAAGCCTCGTCCCTTAGTGCTGCCCCTCGGTCTCCCCACTTCTCTCAGCAGGGGCGCCGTCACGAGGGTAGGGACGGCGCCGTACAGTCCCTCCCACACCGTCGTTTCTGGCAACTCAGTCGTCGCCACTTGGGTCGTTGCACCTTCACTAGTGTCGTCGTGAAGAGTCGTGGCTTCCGTGATATCCTCTAAGTCTCCCAGGTACTCCGTCGGGGTCGTCACTTCTAGTTCCTCCGTTGTCGTTTCAAATTCCTCCACAGGTGTGTTAACCTCCTCTACAGGCGTCTTGGGTTCCTCTGCAGGCGTCTTAGGCTTCTCCGTGTGTGCAGGAGTGTATGCGCGGGCATCACGTACTGCTAAGGGCGCCAGCTGGTCTGCACACACTCTAAGGTTGATGACTGGGAACTCCTCTCGGTCTAACAAGCTCTGGTTCGCCACCGTCAGCCAGCCAGATTGAGGGTTGATCGCTAAAGCGCCGCTGCCACCCACTAAATGATAACTAAAAGCACCATTTACGCCCTGGGAGAAAGGGAAAGGAAGGCGTGAAGCAAATTATTAAACTTCATCCATATATGTGATGGATAATGAATGAATACTATGATAATGTATGGGTTGAATGTATATAAAAAAAAATACCACCATTCTTCTACCATTACTACACCCTTACTACTACTACTGATACTACACCTAAAAAAATAGAACAAGAACAATAACAATAATAAGTCACTACCTCGTCAGGATCAGAGGCGGACACCTGCATTACGCTGAAGGAGGTGGGAAGGTTCTCAATGATAGACACGGAGTACACGTCTTGAGAGAAGCGAGGCAGGTTGTCGTTCACGTCCTGCACCTCCACCACCACTACACTCGAGCCCACCTTCCTGGCGTCGTTCACCTGCCAACACCAAAGTCACTCAGGTGGATGTAATCGTCACCTCAAGGAAGTCTAACTCGTGTGTCGTGAAGGAAAACGTTAAATAAGACGATGTAAGTGTTATGAAACGCTAAACATTCTAAAAACATCGGATGCTGAGTAAAATTAATCTATAAGCATGATTTTGTACATTTTTTACTTATAATAGCGAAAAAAGTGTTACTATGATAATGTTTTGCAGCAGACTTTTTTTTATCATTATGTAGTGGTAGTAAGTATCAAAAAAGTGTGGTATAAGTAGAACGTATATTAAAAAGTATGAGCAATGGTATTATTTCATCTGCATTATATCCTAACCTGTTCAGCTCGAACGTGTAGCGTGAGGGAAGGATCAGCGAGACTCTCCCTGTCTAGATGTGAGGTGAGGAAGAGCCGCCCGGAGACAGGGTCGATCGAGAAGAGACTAGAAGCAGGAGTGTCTACCAGGGAGTAGCGGACGGAGATGTTTTGTCCAGCGTCTCCATCAACTGCACGAAGGCCGGCGGGAATCACCTCCACCTCCTGCAGCACTTTCACTCCCTAGGTGGATGAGGAGGAAGTGGATGAGTGATGTTACACGTATTAGTATTTGTACCATAAAGGTAGATCAGCTACTATACATGACATTGAGTAGAGAGTATGTATATTCCTCTCTGTTTATCTTTCTATTACATATGTCTAACCTAATCTAACTTTCCTTAATTAGTTAAGTAAAACAACCAGAAAAAACGCTACTTACAAGGTCAGGTTCAGGGTGTTCCGCAAGCTTAGCGTGGTAGCGGCTGTGTGTGAAGCGAGGAGGCAGGTCGTCAGCGTCTAGCACTATTACTTTCACTGTACTGGAGGAGCTGAGTGTTGGTGTGCCCATATCCTGCGGCGGAGGGAGGGAAGAATGTAGGGAAGGGAGGGGAAAAAAGGATGGAGGGAAGAATGGGAGGGAAGAAAAGGTGAGCTTACATTAAATTTAACCTTTTTGCGTGTACGGTATAT